>APFE030027215.1:0-39437 GCA_000404065.3 Pinus taeda
AGGACCTTGTTTGCAGCAGCTCCACGAGTATTTTCTCCACAGCAGGTGGAAGGGGTCTCGTCATCATCATCAGATCAGCGAGTGTTATCTCCACACCAGGTGGAAGGGGCCTTGTTGCCGACAGCAGCACAGGTAGCCGAGAGGGGCAAGCAGCCCATGATTGAGGAGAGAGTGTCAGGTGATCCGGTTATTGATCTTGACACTGGTTCTCCTAGATAAACGTTGCTTCAGTCGATAAAGGATATCATCCGAGAGCAAAGCACCGAGATTCATTTGCTGCAAACAAAATTATTGATGGCAAAATGGATAATCAAATATTTAGAGCAGCGAAACAAATAGCTTGAGGAGGAAAAAGAGTTGGATGAGTTATGGAGGATTCGAAGTGATCGAGTCATCAACCGTAGGAGGCCCGGTGACTTGCTGCCCAAGGAGAGGGAATCCATGCTTATCTGGGTAAATACACACTTAGAGAGGCTGTTGGCTAAGTCCAATCGAAACAACAAATTGCTAAGGAACATGAAAAACCATTATTGGGCAAGGATGCATGTTTTCAAGGCGAAGATGAAAATGTTCCAAAGAAGGTTGTCCGAGGTCCGCAAGAGGAAGAAGAAGACCAACCCGCTCCGTATCTTGGCTGAGGCCTCTCTCATCACCATGATACTCATTATTTCCTCTAGCAGCACCCAAGAAATTTTGAGAATTTTGAGGCATTTTTGGCATTTTTGGGAATTTTACAGGTTTTGGCCATTTGAGTGGTCTCACCCCGTGCGCGACCAGTCATGGGGACAGCTCAAAACGGGGAAAACTCTACATTTTTGGAATTGTCATGCAAAAATACACTTTCCTATGGATGGGTTTAAGATTTTATGAAGATTTGGGCTCCCAAAAGCTCAAAATACATGCAAATTTTGACTTTCTGCCCCTTTTTTGAGTTGCAGAAAGCTGCCTTGGGAGAAATGACTTTTGAGGGGTCAAATCATCTCCAAATTCAAAAATTCCGGTGGGGTTGGAAAGTAGACTCGCAGACCTTTCCAACGAGATATCTTGCACCTGATTTGGACACTGGGAAGGCCCTCAAACAGAGCTGTCAATGCGCGCGACCAGTCAAAGTGAGGGGCGCGACCACTCAGGGAAATTTGCCTGTTTTGACCAGTTCGGCCAGCAAAACACTGTTTTCACCTTGGTTGACTTTTGAGGAATGTAAATGATGGATTTTTGTGTAATTTTCATGGCACTTAGATACTTTTACTCTCCTTGAACACTTCTAGAAGTTTCCTTGATGTAAATGGTAAATATTTAATGCATGGATAGGTTTCCTAAGTTTTAGAGGCAAGTTGTTGTGATTGCCTATTATCTAGTGATTAATTTAGAATTAGTTGCAACAGCTCCTAGGAAGCTGAGCTCGACCCCTAGAGGTGGGGAAAGGAGTTAAATATTCTATATTATGCCTTCTCTTACTCATTTTCATGGTTGGACTCTAGAGGGAGAAGCTCTATTGTATATTTTACTTGTATCTATGCAATTTGAGGAAAAGGAAGGCCAGGGTTTTGCAGACTTCATTGTGGATTCTTGTGGATTATTGTGTTGATGGTGTGTTTCCTACTTGTTATTGTAAGTGTGTTTATGTGTTCCATCTCTTATTCTCTTGCTGCTAATTAAACAAAAGAAGTGATAAAGTTTGAATTCATGCATGCCATGCTCAGCTTCCAATTTTGTTTAATATTTATGTTTTCCACTGTCTAGAGAGGATTCAAAGTCATTGTTTGCCCTCTTTAGCTTCTCTTCTTTCCTCCTTGATCATCCATCTCAGCTAAAGGCATTAGCACAAACTCCTACCTTGCCCCAAAGACCCACCTGCAAAAACTGAGCTCAATCCCCACACCCTGAATTGCACTCCCTCCAATTGCCACCAAAAACCCCAAAAACTTTAAATCAACCCTCCTTATCAGTTTACTAGCCTAATATCAGTGTTTCTAATTGGTCAACTCATCCTATTGAAAAATCCACTGAGTTTGACCGGAGAGAGCCTTCTCCTGCCTCGAAGGGCTAGCTACGAGGCTGAATGGTTTGATGTAGCCTTGAGATTTGTCTATCTCAGCCTAGGTGAAATTTCAAGTGTTAACACACCCAACAGAGAATGCCCTCGACAGTAGTACCTCTTCTCGGAGATAGATATTCCCGCTGATCATTCACTGGATGAATGATCCCAGAACAACAATTGCAGTGTCCACTGCTTTGCATCACTCTGATAGGGACTACGTAACCCTTCTCGGCTCACTAGCGCCTAGTCTGCCCCACGAAAATCTTCCTAGTATTGCCTCTTGGCCCTGCGTCAGCTCTGCTAGCCTCTGCGCAACTACTGAAGCCTCTATGTCACCCACGCTGGCCTTTCCTGGCTCTACGCAGCTCGCAACTGCCTCTGCGTAGCACCCAACTGCCTTTGCGTCATCCTCTTCGGGCTCTGCGGTGTCTCTTTGGTAACAACTCTGCCTCTTTGCTATGTATTCACTGCCACTCACTGCTGATCACTGATTCGATTTTTCTTAGCAAACCCCGCTCTAGAAAATCGAATCACTGATCACTCTGGTGTATTCTCCAACTGACCCTCAAGCCTCCTCTTAACAATCGAGATTAAATCTCTAATCAACGACTAAGATTAGATTTGGCTTGATCCATGACTTTTAGAATCTTCTAACCCAATTTTATATTAATACCCATTAATATTTTATTTTTCCTAAGTTTAGACTTGGGAACTCCATTAAAAATATTAATTATTTTAATATCTCCCAAAACGGTTAGAATCTGCCCAAACCATTTCTCGGTCTTGGAGATTTCATGTGCTTTAGCCTCTCCACCAATTTTCATGGCTAGAGCGCATCCGATGCTATCCCAAATCAACACCTAATACCCAACCGAGGTGCAGTCAAGCCTTAATGCCTCTCTTTGGTGCAGATCTAATCTTCATCCATGCGAAAAATCTAGAGGAAGAATGCGAAAATCTTATTTTTCTTCCCTGACCCTAGATGGGTATTTATAGTGGTTTGTGCCACATATTTGAGCTGGCATGAACTCATGAACCAACATGACTATTCCATTGAGACGACATTACTTCCATTTTTTTATTTTAATTCATTTTCGAGCCTACATGAAGATCTCTTCATTATTTTGCTTGCAGACGTTGGTGTTCTTGTATTTGGAGGATTGTTCTTGGTCTTGGAGGGCTGTTACATACTGTTGAAGACTTGTATACATTTACATAGGCTCTTAAAGAGCTTTTACACATGACATGACTCTTTGACATAATAATAAAATCCTAAAGACATCAAAACTATGTTGCAGGAAACGTAGGGCAAGGGGGCGTTTCCATATGGAAATGGGTACGAAACGCTGAAACGCGTTTGGTACGGCCCTGAAACGCGTTTCAGGCCGTACTGCCATGTTTCACGAAACTGAAATGTGGCCAGAATGGCTTGAAACGCGTTTCAGGGCCGTACGACTCATGTTTCAGCTTTTTACTTGTGTTTTTAAAACAAAAAATTTAGTTTGTTTTCTAATTTATTTTTAGGTTATCCTAGTGACTTCTAGTTGCTTCTAGATGCTTGTCTAAAGTTATAAAAGTGAACTTTTGCCCTAGTGTTGATATGCAGTTCATGGTAATGTTAAATTCTTAAAGTAAAAGTGATATTCTCCTTTATTTTTCATTTTCATCCTTTTACTTAAATTTTTTAACATTACCATGAAATGACTCAGGATGTTTGAGAGTGGTTTTGGTCTCATTGGATTTCATATGGAGAAAGTAGAATTTTAGATCTCACTCAAAATCCAGCAGACTTATCTGTTTTTCAGGATTTTAGGATTAGGGAGATTGCAATGTTTCCATTGGATTTTATCATGTACTAGGGTATGGAACTTGTATTTAATCAAGAGAACCAAGCTCTCTATGCAGGGGAGACTCCCAATAATGAAGAGCATGTAGGGTACTAGGGTGTGAAACTTGTATTTAATCAAGAACACTCAGGTTGTTCGACTATGTAGGAGGAGACTCCCAATCAAGCACGAGACAAGAAATTAGAAATTTCTCGTGGCTGATTTTGGATATTTCTATTTCATTACGTGATCATTCATGAGTAAATGTGATGTAAATTTAGAGACTTATAGTTAATGCATTGACATTTGACAATTTTATCATAATGTAATAAATTAGAATGTATCATATATGCTTTATGATTGCACATATTTCTTAAATGTCCTAGTATATATATATATATATATATTATATATATATATATTCGTGTTTCCCCATTTCCAAAATTTGGGGAGGTTGCGTTTTGTATCGCTTCCCGTTTTGGAAACTCGTACCCATTTCCCCGTCTCGTGCAACTTAGCATCAAAAATATGTGTTTTACCTAGTGACACTTCTTGCTCATGAAACCCATGTAGCAAGGGATACAAAAATAATTTATTTCTCTTTATTACGTCATTTACAAAGATCATTTCATTATGAAGACTGAACCTAGTTACATTTTTTTCAACAGTCAGCTCGTGCCTCCACCAAACGTCTCAACTGGAGAGTGATGGGTGGGTAGGTCCCCGAGTGTATGATCAAGAGTTTGCAGGGGTACTGAGGAATAACCCTATGGATGCCCCTCTCTTTGCCTTAGATTTGATGATAAACCAATCGAAGACCTGCCTTCATTGAACATGGTCTGCTCAAGAGCTCAACTGCATCCTTGTCGCTCTCGGGTGAGTTACAGCTAACGATACATCTAATGTTCCTATCCATAAGTCTCATTGGAGGCAACGCTCCAAGGGCACGCTGTGCCGCACCATATGTTGCTACATAGCACCAAGTACCACCACACTCCTCGGCATGCCACTGTATGCTGCAATCTGTCCTTGTACACCACAGGATATCCCCGACTACGACTATACCATCCTATACCGTCCCATGCCTTATTTGTGTTAAGGCACCAATCACTCCCTGCATGTACTTAATGCGATGTAAGACACTCCTACTCCACAACGCAATCCAACACACTATGACACACCACCATGCATCTCCATGCCCACTTGTAGACCACTGCTTAATGCTAGATGCTCCCACAGATCCCTGGATGTGATGGCCTAGAGATGTGTCCCTATGTGTCGAACCACACCCAATTGGTATCATCACCTCCATCGTCGCATCACCAAACCCTCCAATGAATGGATCTCCACTCCGAATCCTCCCTAAGGTGCCCAAGAAGTGAATCTCCCTATGTGTCAGTGGCGATGCCACCACGACTCTGCTCCTCTGAGTCCTTTGTGCCCCACGTAAATGTGAAGAATCTCCAGCTCCATTCAAGGCACCGTTTGGTGGCCTGCCAAAGATGTTGGTCACCTTGTGATCCGGTGTACAATCGTCATACCAAGACAACCCAAGGAGTCTGTCCATAAATGGGTTGGCCACTGGTGCTAACCGAAACTTCCCTAGTGAATGTGCATGCTCGACTGCTAGGTCAACTGTACCATCCAGGTTGTAGTCAACCAACATACCTAGGAAATCATAGGTAGTCCCACCCGGATCCCAATGCTAGTCTGGGCTTCTAGTATCCCTAGTGCTTGGAAGTTCCTGCTAAGCTACACCCGGGTCCACCACCATCTCCATAGCCTACTCCACTGGGTACCAATTCAGGATCTTTTGCCATCTAGTCCGAAGAGAGGGATCAAATGCATGAACTCCCACACATACAACAACCCTAACATGTGGATGTTGCACCCTGTGCAACTCCGATCGTCTCATCCCGCTATCTAGGACAACACATGAGATTTGACTAGGTAGCTTTGTCTCTCTCAATCCAATGCATAGGGGTGAACTAATAATGCTATAGATCCCGTCAGTGCGCCTCCGAAGCGAACTGTGCTGAAATCCTAACATGTGGTCTCTATGTTGCCCCTCATCCATGGCTAGCCCAAAGGATGGTTGCACATCCTCCTCCATCATGGGCTCAACATGAGCCTTCAACTGCTCCTCCATAGACAACCCAAGTTCCAACATGCACGACATGCTCATCAGTCGGTTGTAGGTGGTTGTCGTTTTGAAGCTCTGTCATAGACCTGGATGCCTCATCAATGGATAACTCAGTTGATTTTGGGTGGCAACGATGTGCTCTGTGAAAATTCCTGAATCTAACACGTCAGAAACCCCTACTGCATTTTCTGGATTACTATCTCCTTCTTGTTCTTTGCATTAAGAAGTTATTTTATGTGTAAATATCTAAGTAAACACAAATGCAACCTTCACAAATATACATATCAAAAAATGAAATAGACAACACAAGGGAGACCATTATTTTTGGACAATCTTCCCTAGAAAATCGGTGCAACATATAGAGGGTTTTATTATTAAGTAGATTCTGAATACAACTAGGGTGCCAGAAATGGCTCACCCTTCAGAGAATTTCCTTGGCAGTAGAACCTCTCTCCGGAGACAAATATTCCACAAATCGGTCGTTGGATGAACAACCTCACAGTGACTCTAACTGTTCCTTGTTTTGGACAGTGGAAACTGCTCCAAGCACTCCTCTGGAATTGCGTCACCCTCTCCTGGCTAATTTGCTCTCTGTTCACACCACAAAGCCTCCTCAGCGCAACCTCTTCAGCCTAGCGTCAGCCTCTACAGCCTCTGCACTGTCTGTGTCAGCCTCTGTGGCTTTCTGCTTCAGCCTCTGCAACTTCTGCATCCTCTGCGCTGGCCTCTTTAGCCTCTGCATCAACGTTCCTAGGTGCTGTGCTGCCTCTTTGATATGTATTCTTCGGCCTCCTGTCGAACTGCCCCTCACTGCAACTGATCACTTGTTCGATTTCCTCAGCAAACCTTGCCCCAGAAAATCGAACTGACTGATCTCTCTTGGTGTGTCTCCAACTGACCCTCAGGCCTCCTCTTATACTTTTCCTGTTGATGTTTCAATGACCAAGATTAAGTCCCTAATCAACAACTAAAATTAGATATGGCTTGATCCTTGTTATTTAGAACTTTCTCACCTATATTATGTTAATACACATTAATATTTTAATTTTCCTAAGTTTAGACTTAGGATATCATTAAAAATATTAATTATTTTAATATCTCCTCATCCGGGTGGAATTTCTCCAAATGATTTCTGAGTCTTGGAGATCTCATGTGGCTTAGTCTTTCCACCAATTTCCATGGCTAGAGCACATCCGATGCTACCAAAAATCAACATGCTCTAGCTTTGAAATTTGGTGGAAGGGCTAGAACACATGAGATCTCCAGGACCTAGAAATCGTTTGGAGAAATTCCACTCGGATTGTATTTTATTAAAATAATTAATATTTTTAATGGGGTTCCTGAGTTTAAACTTAGGAAAATTAAAATATTAATGGGTACTAATGAAAATATGGGTGAGAAGCTTCTAAGAGACGAGGATCAAGTCTAATTTAATCTTAGCTATTGATTAGAGACTTAATCTCGGCTGTTGATTTCTCAACAGGAAAAGTATAAAGGAAGGCTTGGTGTCAGTTGGAGAAGACATAAAGAGATTGAGGAAATTGATTTTTTGAGGTGAGAAGTTCTTGGGAGGGAAATCGATTGGGGAGATCTTGTAGCTGAGGGGCAGTGATAGTTCGAGAATACTGACAAAGAGGCGGAGAGAAACTTGTGGAGGCAGCGTAGTAGCTCGGAGAGCTGACGTTGTGCCTGTCTGGGGTCACGTAGCCTTGATGCAGAGCGAGGAGGGCCAGTGCACAGGAAGAGCTGCGTTCCACACAAAGAGCCGGGGAGTTGGCAGAAACTATCAGAGCAGCCAGGAAAATTGACGCAGTGGGCAGTAGTGTTGATGCAGACCCTCAGAGAGCTCCACGTAGGCCAACACAGTTACTGTGAAGGGACAGAGAAATTGTAGCTGGGGCTAGCCAGATTTGTTGCCGGATTAGTTGGATTCTATTGGATGAAGTGAGGTAAAACTCACTCAGGTTCTCCGCCATTGTATTTCTTTGTTATTGGATTGCCGGGAGGGAAACTGAACCTTGTAATCAGAACTTCTACTTGATAATGGAAAAGCCTTAGAGCTGCTGCACCGATTTTCCCGCATTGGGTTTTTCCCGTGACGTTTAGTCCAAAAATAAGTTTGTCCTTTGCATGATTGTCTCATTTATTTTTCAGTACTTGATTTGTATAGAGGTGTAGGCTGCACTGTGCAGTGTATTTACATTTATATTTTCTGAATGTTTCCGAAAATAACTTGTTAAAAGAAGAATACAAGTAGGTAATGTAAATCAATTTACTGCAATAGTATTTCTGGTTAATTAGATTCAAAAAATTTCACATGGTATCAGAGCGATTCCAGATCAAGGAGGACTGAAGCCATCAACAAAAGGACAAAGGAGAATCAGTGCTGAAGACAACTGTCCCGAGAGAGCGCAGTTTTTAGCCGAGAGATCAGAGGAGGGGTGACGCGGTCACCAAGGGAGGCTCATGCAGAGCCTGCTTTCGCCTATTTGTGTGATGATGTAGCTGTAGAGGGCAGTGCAGTGATTGCTGGGCCAACGCATAGATTGTTGAGTCTCGTTTTTTTCCAGTTGTTGGGGTTGGAGGTGCAACCCAGACTTAATCTAGAGTTGCTAGTGGGTTGCTGATTCCGTTGCTGCAGAATAGTACCTAGTGGGGTAGAAGTGAAGTAGAGGGAATCAGTTCCTTAGAAGATTTCTTGCTAAGAATTCTAGATCCAGTGTAGAGCAGCAGTAAAGAGAAATCAGAGAGGGGTGGTTCGACAGTTGTTGGCAGAAGGATTTCCGTGAAGGAAATCGAATTTCAGAGGGAGCTTGTTCCTTAGAGGATTTCTAGCGTCAAAGAAAACCAAATCCGACTTTTGCTTGGGTAGCAGAAAAAGAGGGAGAAGAGAACTTGTTCGACACTCGTTTAAGCAGAGATGGCAGTTAATGGACTGAGGGATCAGGACAGGTTGGATGGAGCATCAAACTTTGTATTTGGAACGCCAAGATCTTGGTAGTTTTGGACAAAAATCGCATCAAGGATTATGCCTTGAAGACAATTGCTGTTCTGGTTGATGTTAATCCTCTCAAGAAGTACGAGGAGGCTCAGGTAAAATCGAAGTGCATGATCTTGGACAGGGTCAAGGATCATGTGATCCCACATATTGCTGAGAAGGACACAACAATGGAAATGTGGCCTTGACCACTTTGTACGAGGAAACTTCCATTCGACGGAAGATGTTGCTTGAGAGTCAGCTGAGACAGTATCAGATGCATAATGAAGAAGAAATCGATCCCTTCCTTCTTAGGTTGCAATGGATCCGAGGTCAACTAACTTCCGTAGGGTCTACACCAGATCTTGAATTCAAGGTTAGAACTACCCTGAATGCAGTCATTGAAGACTGTGAGACCTTTGTGCAGAGCATCTTGGGCAGGGCTTCTCTTCCCAGTTGGGAGGAGAAGTGGGCAACTCTTCGCAAGAAGAGATCAGACGATTGACCAAGGGGGGAAGCAACAACAAAGGGATCAGAGCCAAGAAGGAGGAAGAGGAGGATGAAGCTCTCGCATCAGCGGCACAATAAGGGCAGTAGAAGACGAAAAAGAAAGATATATCCAAAGTCAGATGCTTTAGATGTGGAGAACTGGGTCATTTCGCCACTTAGTGCCGTCAGAAGAAGGGCAAGGAAGAGAAGTCTGACTCAAAGGCTGCTCCAATGAAAGCTAACAAGGAGGACGATGATGAGGATTGTGCTATGAGTGTTCATGCACCTCTAGTAAAGAAGTGGGGTGATATTAGTTGTAGTCTGGAGGACTACATAGGGGCAGGATCCTTGAGGTGCCCAAACTCTTGGATCATATATAGCTACGAGAGCCCTCAATGATAGTAGTAGAATGACGAGAGTTAGTTGGTGCTAGGGATGATGGAGCAACAGAGGCAGAGCTAGAGAGCCAAAGTCTGAGGCAACATAGTATGGTGTTGCAGCAGTGTGGGAGGCACAGAGTAGATACAACAGCAGCGCAGTAGCATTAGAGGGTCAACACAAATTAGCAGCAGAGGTAGCTTCAGCATCACAGGGCATCCAGACTGACGAACATGTCAGCTTTTGGGTGACTTTTCAGTTGCTTTCTTCTTAGCAACTGAGTTGTAGTGTAGTAGTTAGCAGTGGCAATGCTATGGGCAACATGATCCAACATATTGAGAGGGAGTTGCAGTACAGATGCAACAGTGACAATGGCAGTGCCATTGGCAGCAACACAAATTGCAACAGAGCAGTGGATGAAGGGCAACAAGCCAAGCATTAGCAACGCAGAGGACCGATCCCGTGGATCAATGTGATACTTCTATTGGGAAGTATTGCTAGAGCACATTCCTCGCTAAGAGGGAGTGTTGATTTTGGGTAGCAATAGATGTGCTCTAGCTTCGAAATTTTGTGGAGGGGATAGAACAAATGAGATCCTCCTAGACTCAGAAATCGTTTGGAGAAATTCCACCCGGATTGTATTTTATTAAAATAATTAATATTTTTAATGGGGTTCCTAAATCTAAACTTAGGAAAATTAAAATATTAATGGGCATTGATGAAAATATGGGTGAGACGCTTCTAAGAGATGAGGATCAAGTCTAATTTAATCTTAGCCATTGATTAGATACTTAATCTCGGCTGTTGATTTATGAGCAGGAAAAGTATAAAGGAAGGTTTGGTGTTAGTTGGAGAAGACACACAGAGAGATTGAGGAAATAGATTTTCTGAGGTGAGAAGTTCTCAAGAGGGAAATCGATTGGGGAGATCTTGCAGCTGAGGGGCAATGATAGTTCGGAAATACTGATAGAAAGGCGGAGATAAACTTGTGGAGGTAGCGTAGTAGCCGGGAGAGCTGACACTATGCCAGTGTGGGCCCACGTAGCCTTGACGCAGAGCCGGGAGGGCCAGCGCAGAGAAAGAGCTTCCTTCCACACAAAGCTGGGGAGTTGCTGGAAATTGCCGCAGTGGGAATAAGTGCTGATGTAGATCCTCAAAGAGCTCCACACAGGCCCACACAATTACTGTGAAGTGGCAGCGAAGTTGTAGCAGGGGCCAGCCAGATTTGTTGTTGGATCAGCCAGATTCTGTTGGGTGAAGTGAGGTAAAAGTCACTCAGGTTCTCTACCATTGTATTTCTCTGTCACTGGTTTGTCGGGAGGGCAACCAACACTTGTATTTAGAACTTCTGCTTAATAATAGAAAACCCTTAGAGCTGCTGCACCGGTTTTCCCGCATTTGGCTTTTCTAGGGATGTTTAGTCTTTGCATGATTGTCTCTTTTATTTTTCAGTACTTTATTTGTATAGAGGTGTAGGCTGCAGTTTATTTACATTTATATTTTCTAAATATTTCTGAAAATAACTTGTCATAAGAAGAATACAAGTAGGTAATGTAAATCAGTTTATTGCAGTAGGATTTCAGGTTAATTAGATTCAAAAATTTTCACAACCTCAACAACGGATGTGTGCTCAATTGTCTCCTCCACGAATCTGTCTACTGGGGCTACCAAAGGAAACCAGTGTTGTTAAAAGCGCGTTTTAATCGCGCTTTTTAAAAAAATGCGCGCTTTTTTCCCCATGGCGCTTAAAACGTGCGTTTTATACGAAAAAAGCGCGGAAATTTTTTTTGCCGCTTTTTTGAAAAAAACGCGCTTTTTTCAGAAAAAAGCTCGGGATGTCTGGGCAGCGGGATTTTTGAAATTTTTTTTAAAAAAATGAATATTTTTGTACCAAACGATTTTTTCCCGCTTTTTTCTGCTTTTTTCCCGATTTTTCCGCTTTTTTCCGCTTCATTCCCCGCGCCGATTTAATCCCGCTCGCGCTTTTAACAACATTGAAGGAAACTCCAACAAGGGTGATTCTTGCGTCACACTAGGTGTATCCTCGTGCTACTCTTGTGTGCCGTTAGCCTTATGCTCAACTGGCTGGAATGTATGTAGATGAATTCCCTCCTCAATGGGTATGTTCTCTCTCATCTCATCACTTCCTTCGCCTTCCTTCTTTGTCTCTGCAGTACTGATACTAGCATTTCGTTCAATAATGATGCTCCTCTCGTTTCTTCATCTAATGGTCGGTAACTACGTTTCGTTCTTTCTGCCCTTGTCGATACACACTCTTCGAGCTACTACACCAGTGTCTCGAGGTTCCTAGTATAATTTTCAAATTTCCCCCGCTGAGACATTTTTGGGCACAAGTTCAATCTAAAGAATAATGTGGGACTAGTGTTTAAGCCTCTGAAATTCTAGCCCACAATAACACTTGAGCATTAGCATGATTTAGACCCACAACTGGCCAAAATCATGCTATGATACCACTGTAATATCCCTAATGAAAATTTACAATGATAAACAAAACAAACATAGCAAAAACACACACATACAATTACACCACATTGAACACCGAGAAAATGCCAAAATCTGCGCTGAGCTGAGCCATTTTATTGATATAATTGCTGGGTACAAATGTAAAGTCAGAAAGCATGCTCTTGGGCTTGCTCAAGGCAAACTAACAATGCCCAGGTGATAAAATCAACTGTTTGGACACAAGTGTGGCTGTCTCCAACCAAGCTCTATGCTATCCCTTTGAAATCTGCATTGCTCGCTGCAAGAAATGGCTGCTAGGGCCTCCTCCAGTGCTCAGAATATTCTGGGAAATTAAGCCGGGGCTCTCCACCAATAACCCACAAAAACCCACGAAGGAATTGGCTAAATGTTGACCAGGAATTTCGGCCCAATTTCCCCTAGCTCCTCCAGCTGCTCGCTTAGTTGGGATCCTTGTTTGACCTCGGAATTTAGGCCCAATTTCCCCAAGCTCCTCCAGCTGCTGGCTGCATTGGGATCCCTGTTTGACAGATATATGCTTAACAGACTGAAGTTATACCTAGTCTAAATTCATTCTGCATGACATCTCCACTTTCCATCAGTGTTGGATTGGTGCACGGACTCACTGTTGTAGAAGTAGAATGGTGTTTGTTCTATAAGTGCATGATTTGTTTTATAATTACATTTATATGGGCATTCTCCGTTTTGTTAGAGCGTAAATTATTCTACATAATCTTTTCTATGATATTGGGTATTTTCAGCCATCCAAGCTGTATGCGTCAGTCAACATCTAGAGTTAATGGGCCATTAATAAAATGGAATATCATCAGTTCGAAAATTGTTTCTCCATGTCCAGATCATTCTGTATTTGGGGGTTGTATCTTTTAAGAAGACGGTGAACTGAAAAGGTGTTTCTTTCTTGTGGCTCCTGGAAATGGTGCCCATAAAAATCCCTTTGAGTTTTGAGGGAATTAAAAACAACGTAGTGGTGGTTTTTTCCCTTCGGATTTTTGCCTCTTAAAAAAATCTCCATACCTCCATCTCTGTGTTGTTTGTTTTACTGTCCAATTCTTTACCACAACTCTGTTGTGTAGGTGCCATTGGGTATTTTGACTTTCCTGCTGGAAAAAATGGATCAGAGCAATACTCACCTGGGATCATAGTGTGCAGCAACAGTTTGTTGATAATCTTAAATTCATCCTGATGGTGAGCCATATATGATGGTTCCAAAAGTCGATAAACAAAAAAAAACCTTATACAATGGATCTGGAAGCATTTCAATATAATTCATGTCGCAGAAGTCTCAAATCTCAAATCTTTGACCTATTCAAACTAGCTCTGATTTCTCTACTTTCTACTTTTGTTGCTCACGACTAGACCCCTCTAGTGTTCAACTCCAGCTAACCTATCTTCTGATTTTGTATTATTTCCAACAATTCCTGTAATGTAGTTATCATCTAGATCCAAAAGCACAGTGCTATTCCTTGAGCAAGTTTTGGCATCTATATCCGAAAGCACAGTGCTATTCTTTGTGCAAGTTTTGGCCTAGAAGTACTGTTGTTGGGTCTTCTCACCTGTTCCATCTTTTGTTCTATAAGGAAAGTGACTAAAAGGTGAAAAGTCACGGAAAGGCGATAACATATATCATTATATGATATTATGTTTCTCATTGATTTTGAAAGATCTTCAGCTATTGTGTTTCTCCTTGCTTGTGAGAGATCTTAATGTTGAAGTAACATTTTGCTGTACCTCTTTGGATTCAGAACTTGGGGAGAAAGGAAAGTATTGCTTGCAATAACAGGGAGCTATATCACTAATATAGAACTATTTCTTTAAAATGAATTGCATCTATTAAACGAGATCTTCTATGGATATGTGTTATAGAAATTGCTTCCCTTAATTACATCTAAAAGAATCTCTTGTTTCCCCCTTTAACTGTATTACGTATTTAAAGTGATATGATTTGATTAAAATGAAACTTGTTAATGCCACTAATTTTGACTCTGAGCTTATCATGTATAAAGATCACGTATGACGATGGTGAAGTCGAATTACTCCAGTTAGTCAATGAGCGTTGGGAGCTTATCAGTGGCAGCCAAAAGGTCGGTCATGCCTCTTTTCTGGCATGCTTTTTTATTCTTTTATTTTTCAAACTTTTGCATGTCTTTGATAAACTATGTAGTTTCCTCACAATGGTTTTTTATGGCCTTGTTGCAGGATGATCTCAGGTGTCCACCCAAAGGATGGTGCGTTATACATTTTTATTTGTATGACATTTTGATTAAGGCTGTAACTTTAGGAAAGTAAATGAGTTTGACATGGGTAAACTCTCTGTAAATCTCCACTCTTTTTTTTTGAGGATTCTTTAAATTGGCAAGCTGTTAAATGTCATATATTATGTATTCGCTATTCTATGTGAAAGTTTCCATGCTTAAGGTTTGCATCAGAATAAATGTGGCTTATGCAAAAATAGTTGTGTTGTGTTGCTGCCTTAATCCACACCTGAGATTATTGTGGAGAGAAAATTTAACTCTACTTGGTGTGGCGTTGGGGGCAAGTCTCAAGTTGAGGTTGTTACTCAATTCTCAACAATTCCATCAAGGCTTACTCCTAGCGAAGCCAAGGGGGGTCGACCCTATAAATAATCTAAGGCTTAACTAATTAAGTTAAGTTCTAGGAGTTAGTAAAGATGACCAACATACAATACACTATTTAGAATCAAAGTACATTCATTAGCATATACATCCAAAAGTATTGAAATTGCAAAATGAAACCAAGAGACCAGTGCCAAATTATAATTACTTGCTAAATAAATGCTCCAACTAAAGATAATTGTGATGTCCTTTTTTTGGGATCCCTTATGGTGTGGTTAGGATGGACTTCCAGGGTTGGAGGCAGTTGGGTCACAGGAGCAAGTTTACTCAATTAATGGGCCGAGGGGCTTCTGGAGAGGTTTTGAGGAGTTTTTATGAGGTCCGATGGCATTCGCTTGGCATATTCCATCATCCACACAACTTGCCTTTTGTTTTGTTGCATTTCGACAACTTTTGGAAAATGGGGTTATTATTTAGTCTAACTCAATTAATTATGCTTAAGGTGGCATTCCGGGAAAAATACTTGATGCAACACCTTTGTGTAATAGCTCATTGGAACCGGAATGAGAAGATTGATGGGATGTGATGGTGGGAAGTGGCTTTTAGTGGCCTAAGGAGGGATGGTGGCCGATTTACCATTTTCCCAAATTAAAAAGGTATTTTAATTAAAATAAAAGCACTGAAAAGGAACTAAGTGATTAAAATAATAATAAAATAAAGGGTTCCAGAGGGAGGTCCATCATATCTATAAAATAGGAGGAGGAGACCATTTTTAGATATCTTGGAGTTGAGTGCTTTTATTGTGGAGAGTCTTGGAGATCGAGATTTCCCAGCTTCAGCAGTAGCCCCAGGATGGAAACCCTTAGGTGATTCAGCGAGAGTGGGCGAGTACCCATCTCTCCCCTTGGTGAAATCATTTGGAATTCATAGGAGAGCTTAACAATTGCAGTTCAGTTCAATTTGGGAGGGCCATTGCAACATTGGAGCAGGTTCTTGAGGCCAGTTTCCCATCTCAGCTATATTAATTGCATCAACATGTAAACCCCAATTTGTTTATTATAATAAAAGTTGAGATTATTTTTTGCTCATTGTATTTTTGAATTGCAAAACTCTATTTGCTATATTTTACATGACAATCTTTTGTTAAATGAATGGATTTTTATATGTAGCATCTTTCTTGAGTTAAATTCCGAGAATTTGCCAAATTTTTCAGTTTGGGGTATTACAAAGGTATCAAAGCCGTGGTTCTTGCCAGCCTGAGGGTCTTAATTGCAGATTGTTCAAGGGTTTTATTTTGAATGTGCCAATTTCTTTCGCTGAAGAAGCCAAATCGTTGCTAAAGAACACTTTATGGCTAGATTTATCAAGCTCAACATTGATTGCAAATTTGTTGCACATGTAGTAAATGTCCTACAAATTTCTAACAAGTTGTTCCAGGCATAATAACAATTTCACAAATTTGAGTCCAATGTTGAGAAGTCAAAAAGTTGTCGATCAAATTTTTTAAGGGGCCAAATTTTAAATTTTAAAGGGGGACTGAACATATATTTTGTTTAAAATCCAAAGCTTGGCAAGGTAAAGGGCCACTTGAAAATCAAATTTCGAAGGCCAAAGTTTGGCAAGGGGCAGACACATATTAATTTCCCAAGGTCGTTTTGAAAATTAAACTAAGGCCTAATTTAAAAAACTAGGAGGTCGTGCATTTTTCAGAAACCAAATTTGACAGCTCCTTGAGAGGCCAATTGCTTGATGGAGCCGCTTGGCGTGCACGTAGAATAACATATAGAGGAGAAGTGATTACATTTTATTGAAGGCAAAGCTATACTTGCAAAAGCCGAATTTCATTGTGAAGAAGGCAACTGTCAAGCGTTCTTCGAAGTGTTGTAACCACAACGCCAAATCAAGACTTGTGAAAAGGGATAGAAATGAGCGGAGAGGAGTGAGATATATGATATGGGTAAGCGGGACCACACAACGAAAATTAGGGTTTCCCATGTAATGCCACTCCTAAAGCTTAGCCAATAGAGGATATCTCATAGAACTAGGATACAAGATTAACCCCCAAGTTGAAGTAAGTTAACAAGAGTACAGTCAAAGCCCTTTCTTTTCGCCAAATCCCCCAACTAATCCATGTCCAAATGTGCCCAAGGAAAGCAAGCATAAACACCCAATTATATAATGAAAAGTCATACCTTCGGGGTTGGAAGGCCCACCATCAAACATACAACCATAACAGATGAGCGAGGGCACAATGGCTAGCTCAGGTAGTGGAGAATAATGACACATTGAGCCATCTAGTGGCTGCAAGGGATTGTTCCCTACCGACTGAAGACAAATCTAGGAGTATATTTCTCCTAAAGGGGTCACCTAAGAAACTAGATTTGTCCTCTTACCCCCCCACATGTCCTAAATTACGAGTGTTGAACACGATTCTCGAGGGACACGTGTTTGATTCGTAGGTTGAGCGGGTCCAAACACGAGCGATTCATGGACCTAGCGAATCTGATTCTCTCGAGCAATGTGTCACGATTTTGTGATACATGTCCCTCTCGAAAACCCTGTCATGGCTCTTTAAAAGCCCGATTTGGGCCACTTTGTCATCATTGTAATGTGTCTTGCTTGTTGTGGGTGTGCGAGAGAGAGTAGAAAAGGGTCCAGGAGTGTGTTTCCTAATGATATGGGTTTGGATAGCAGTGTTGAGTTGGCATTGGTCAACTTGGATATTAATGAGTCAGCGCTAGAACCTATCACTTTTGATGATGGTGATACTCTTGAGGGGTCATCTTCCACACTAGTAGATGCAAAGATTACATTGCATACAAAGGAGGAGGATGCAAAGGGGAGTAGTGGTTACCGTGACAGTGATATTGATTTTGGTGATGATGATTGATGAGCTACCTACTACCTTGTAGTTGTTTTGTATTTTCTATTGTTGGGAAAAATACTGAGATTGGGGGGGGGGGTGAATCAGTGTTTTAAACTGACTTCAAACTTTTCATTTCTTATTCTGCATTCTGTATGCTACTATCATTTATGAAACTCGCGTATGTTCCATCAATTATTCATCTTTAACTAGTGCATCACTATGTCATTATTCATTTATTAAGCAGAAAGCATGAGCAGTAAAGAGAAGATAACACAACACATAAGCAACCCACATAGAACACTAGGATTTTTAGGTGGAAACCCAATGTGGGAGAAAACCACCGCTATTGCTGTGTCTATCTTCTTTCTTATTATAAAGAAACCTTTTACAATCTTGTACTGGCGCAGACTTTTACCAGTACATAAGCACCCACCTACAGAAGGCTACAACCTTCTCTTGTTCTCCAACACCCACTAGAAGGGAGCTCCAACGCCTAATCTTGTTTACCGACTCCTACTGGAAGGGAGATCCTACCCCTTGCACAAATTCTCTAGCTACTACAGGAAGGAAGCTTCGAATCCCTTATTGAAAGCCCCAATCGTTAGCACCTCTGTGGACCACGTTTCATAATATTTCATGCTGGATCCACCTGACTGAAACCATCAAACCTGTAGGCCACTTTTCATCATATTTTTAGACTGGACCCACTTCCAACATTAATCCCAATAACAATTATGAAACCAAACACTAAACCAACTTATCCAATCATAGTACGAACTGAAACACTACAACATTAGCAAACCAATCAATCAATCTCAATCAACCAATGCAAATAGATCAATAGGTCATATCAATGCACAAGCACTCATCAATAGACCAATTCATATATTGTTCATCATCATAGAAACATAGTGTTGTTCCTAAAAACCCTGATCAGACATACGTCGTAATGTATACACTACTTCCCTAAAGTAGACCAGCATATGTACGCGACTCTGAAGAATACCTGCGTACAGATCTCAATACACCGACAGCTGAATCTTAATCACTCTACTATTGAAACAATCACTAAATCAAATACTGAATCAATCACAGATCACTGAGCCAATTATGATCACAACACAGTAGCATCTTTACTAATCAACATTCCATTCCATAACAAACTCAACTCAACCAGTACTGTGAAACACAAATTATTATGATAGAGACATCATCGACATACAACAACAAACATAAAAGAACTAATCAAATATCATCAACAAGTCATACTGCAAAGCCCTAGCATGTGTACGCGACTTTCACAAAGCCTATCCATGTATGTACACGCTTATCATTCACAACACCCACAGACGTATCTATACATACTGAAAACACTTTGCAGAATATATACGCGACTACCTAGAAGCATATCCATGTATGCACGCGATTTCTCTTAAGAAAACTTGCGTATAGATCTTGAAATTACTGAGTCAAACCTTCACTGCAACCACAACACATACTGTGCATGCTTCACCATCACATATTCATATCGGAGCATTATTGTCAGCACAAATCTATCATTGTTAGCCATTTTCAATAAGTACATCAAACAACCACATACGTCACCATACTTCAGATCTTTCAGATCTGAGTCCTCTCCTTGCTCCTTAGTGCACCTCTATTTCAGATCAAATTACACATTAATAACCCATAACTTGCACACTTAACACTTTGATCTCTATCTCCTTATATGGCTTTATCCTTAGCCATCACCTTATGCCAATCCCTTAGTAATGCCATTGGTATTCTTTGACAGGATCAAATAACCGTTTTCATACTCATTATTATGGGTGAATACCATGGTAAAGACACTTGGTATTCATATTACCATGGTGCGGATTCTGTACGCGACTTTTCTTCATCATACCTGAGTATGTACATTATCTTGCTTCACAGGACCCGCGTATAATTTCTCACACTTTATATTTACCATCCATCTGTCTCTGAACTGATATTCTTTTGTTCTTATCACCTGTAGCCTCTGCATAACTATCATGTTGGCATCTCTATCAAGTAGGTTGCCATCAAGGACAACACATTAACCATAATGCCAACAATCTCCCCCTTTGGACTTGATGTCAACGAATTTGGTATTTGGTCACCACCGCTTGTAAATACCTATAAATGCATCTATAAACACACCAAGCTTCTCTCCCAAGACATCTCTCCAAACACCAAGCTTCTCTCTGTTGAATTTCCACGATCTTGGGTCTAGGTTAGAATCTTAAAATATCTAACACTACCAAACCAAGAATCTCAACAAGAACTACTTTGCACATCGGAAAATATAAAGCACTAAATCATATATGCACAAGTATACACAATTTTTAACAAAGATTGTACAATAATATACAAACCAATCTTCGTTATATTAAACCAATTTGAATAATACAACAATCTATGGAATACAAGATAAAATGACAATCTTTGCTGCAGCTTTTATGTCGTATCCTATCTTGTCGGTTCTTCGCTTTTGTACTGCTCTCTAGCTACCCCTTAGTCCTTAAAAGGACAACACATAGAGACTCCAGGAGGGTTGCCACATAACACTGCTGCAAGTCACTTTTGTTGCATGTACATGGGCTGATCCAATCTGCTCTCTAGGCCGGCCAATGACTAAGCAACAATCCGCCAATCTAGTAGTCAATTTTGTTCATCAAAGTGCTGCACATTAGGCAATAAACTTCACCCAACCTTCAATGCTCTTCATCACTTCAAGATTGCTTGTCTAGGGCTACTTTGGGTAGCCAACCTGGGCCCCTCCACCAGACTAATGACACCCAATACTTCACTGTAGGTTTTGCTCCTAGAAAGGCTTTCGATCACAAAATCAAGCCTTCAAATTGGCTCCCACACGCTACAATAGAAATTGATCCAAAACTGATCTAAATCATGGATTCAACACCTACAAGAATGTTTCACAAAACATACCTTAGCTCACTATTTGAGGTCTGCCTTCATTGCTGCAAACCAGGCCTGGTTAGGGCACAAAACTCAGTCCCTTATCCAGCCTTAATTTATCCCAGAATTGCTCCCCTTGAATGTGACTAGCCCGCCTTGAGTGGCTGAGGTAGTTTGATGTTGTCCTAGCCTTCAAACAAAGTTTGGAATTCCTTCAAGTCATTGTGGCTGTCCTAGATCTCCACTTACAGGTCTGCGATAGCTTGTTTTGGGACTATCCACCCTGAATTGGCCCTCAAAAAGTCCCTCCTTGCCTCATCCCTCTAGCAGAACTCCTCGACCCTCCAACCAACAACTTGGTGAGCTGAAATGGGCCTGAAAACAATCCTATGATGTTCTCTCTTCTTTGCTGTTCAACCTCCTTTTGCTGTGGCCTAAAGAAGGCCCTTTTCTCCTCAATGAGCTATCTTCTTGTGATGTGTTGCAGAAATGGATATGTCTAAATGAGACACAAGCACCTCCTATTTATACACATAAGAAGGGCTTCCCAAAATGCCTAACAAGGGCTTGTCCATCTGTCAAGAGGCTTACTAAACTTAAGCCGACCTTAACTCATTTGGTGCAAACCCACTCCACAATTTAAAAAATTCATAACTCCATTTCTACAACTCGAAATTCGGTTATCTTCATTGCGTCGGATTCATCTCAATGAGATCTATCATCCTCATCCATCACGTGTCGAAATTTGTTCATAGTTTTGGCCCAAATCTCGATGGCTGCAAAACCGCAACCTTGGGTTCCAAGCCCACAAGTGACTCTTGTGGCGCTTTTCCCTCCAAACCCTGAACCCTAGGGCTTGGAGTATCACCCAAGCTACTAAAAAGTCAACGCTCCCTCTTAGCGAGGGAGGTACTTCCAAGACTAGGAAGTAACTCATCATCATCATCACTACTTGCAACGCTTGGCCAACTCTTGGTGCTCACCACTCTGGCAATCCCTAAAGAATGAACTAACCCTCTCTCGGAAGTGTCGCTATCACTAGAAGCATCCTGCTGCTTCTTCTTCTCCTGTATCACTTTCGAATCCCTCTATGATTCCTTCTTTCCAAATGTCGAAGCACCCTTGCTTCCCACTAACCACGCGCTCTTCTTGGGCTGCAAAGTCTCCCTCTGAATTTGCAAGCTCCCGTTAGAGCTCGACTCCCTCTGAGCCTTTGGAATTTTGACCACCTTCTCCGGAACATGTACCTGTACCTTTGGAACTTGCACTTGCTCCACCCGTTTCTTCCCATGATCCATAGGCTTGCACGTTAGCCTGTATAGAACATGCACTCTAACTCCAAGCACAATCGCATTGGAGCTAGAGCCTCTAGGCCCGAGTCTTGCCTTCCCATCCTAGAACAAGACCTCAAACCCCTTCTTCTCGATCATCGAGATAGAAATCACGCTATATTTGAGCCTTGGTACAAATAATACATGCTAGACCTACATCACTCATCTTGTCTCCATTGTGAATGGCATAAATCTCGATCCTCGGATCTCCTTCTATCTCTTGTTGCCCAACACCAAGTGCAACTTCGAGTCCCATTCAGCTAGAGTCTCAAAAACCCGCTGTGACCCTATCATATATTTCGTCGCATCACTGTCCACGTACAATACATCCTCATTGATAGTACCCTGCGAGAAATGAGAGATCATAGCAAAGTCCTCCTCCTCCAATCTCTTGGTGAGAGCATCTGTCTCAGCAGAAGTGGCAACACTGTCAACCTGCTTTCCTTTCTTTTTCTCGTCATCACCCTTCTTCTTCATCGGACATCTCAACGGAAAATGACCCATCTCGCCATAGTTGAAACACTTGACTTTACTCAAGTCCTTCTGCTTAACCTTCATTCGCGCTGCAAGTGCCATGTCATCCTTTGAAGCCCTCTTCTTCAGATGAAGATCCTTGTCTCGTAACTCTTCCTGAATGAAGTCGTCCCACAGCCTATTCCGGTTTGGCATCTTCTCTCTGGTAACAATCCCTTCGATGAAGGGCTTCCATTCCTCTATGAACCCTTTCAAAGCAATAGTCACGCCGACGGTAGCAAGCTCATCTTTGACTTGAGACAATCTCGTTAGATACAATCACTTCTTCACCTTGTATCATCTTGGTGGACTTCAACTTATCCTCTAATACCAATACTCGGTTCTCATTCTTATTCTGGAACAAATTATGAGGAGCCATCCACACCTCATGGGCAGTGTTCTTCCGAGACAAATGAAGTATTAGGGAATCCTTCACACTATCAAGGATGATCAATCTCGCCCTTGTAGCCAAATCCTCATACACTTCCAACTCCTTTGGGTTACTTGGCTTCTTTATGGCTTTCTCGACAAACTCCCAGATCCTGTTGACCTGCAAGACCAAATTGATCGTTTCCTTCCATGGACTATAGTTGGAAAAACCCTCCAGCCTGTCTTCAATACTAGATACCAACTTGCAACTTTGACATTGTCACCTACAATGTGACCAACTCCCTCTTAAGCTGTACTTCGTTGTGCACAACTCTGATTCACTGACTTCCAAAGTAGCTCAAACACCCTCTGATACCATGTTGAATTTCCAAGATCTTGGGTCTAGGTTAGAATCTTAAAATCTTTGACGCTACCAAACCAAGAATCTCAACAAGAACTACTTTGCACAATGGAAAATATAAAGCAGTAAATCACATATGCACAAGTATACACAATGTTTAGCAAATATTGTACAATAATTTACGGCCCAATCTTCGTTATATTAAACCAATCTGAATAATACAACAGTCTATGGAATACAAGATACAATGACAATCTTCACTGCAGCTTTAATGTTGTATCTTGTCCTGCCAGTCCTTTGCTTCCGTACTGATATCTAGTTGCCCCTTAGTCCTTCAAAGGACAACACATAGGGCTGCCACCTAACACTGTTGCAAGTCACTTTTGCTGCATGTACACGAGTTGATCCAATCTGATCTCTAGGCTGGCCAATCCCTGAGCTCTAATTTGTCAATCTAGTAGTTACTTTTGTCCATCAAAGTGCTGAACATTAGGCACTAAACTTCGCCCAACTTTCAACTCTCTTTGTCACTTCAAGATTGCTTGTTTAGGGCTACTTTGGGTAGCCAACACACTGCCCTCCACTAGCCCAATGGCACCCAATACTTCACGGTAGGATTTGCTCCTAGAAAGGCTTTCGATCATCGAATCAAGCCTTCAAATTGGCTCCCACAGGTTGCAATAGCAACCGATCCAAAACTGATTTGAATCATGGATCCCACACCTAAAAAAATGTTTCACAAAACATACCTTAGCTCACTGTTTGAGGTCTACCTTCATTGCTGCAAACTAGGCCGGGCTAGGGTACAAAACACAGTCCCTTATCTAGCCTTAATTTTGCCCATAATTGCTCCCCTTGAATGTCGTTGTCCCTCCTTGAGAGGACAAGGTAGTTTGCTGCTGTTCTAGCCTTCAAATAGACCTCGAACTTCCTTCAAGTCACTGCGGCTGCCCTGGATCTCCACCTACAGGTCTGCGACAACCTTGTTTTGGGATTGTCCACGCTCAATTGGCCTTCAAACAGTCACTCTTTACGTCAGCCCTCTAGCACAACTCCTCGACCATCCAACCAACAACTCGATCACTTGAAATGGGCCTCAAAACAGCCCTACGATGCCCTCTCCTCTTCGTTGTTCAACCTGCTTTCGATGCGGCCTAGACAAGGTCTCATTTTCTCCTCAACAAGCTATTTTCTTGTGATGTCTTGCACAAATGGATATGTCTAAATGAGACAAAATCACCTCCTATTTATACACATAAGAAGGGCTTCTCAAAACGTCCAACAGGGGCTTGTCTAGGTGTTAAGAGGCTTACTCAACTTAAGCCGACCTTAACTCATTTGGTGCAACCCCGCTCCCCAATTTCAAGAATTCAAAACTCCATTTCTACACTCGGAATCGGGTGATCTTCGTTGTGTTGGATTCGTCACGACGAGAACTATCATTCTTAGCCATCACATGTCGAAATGTGTTCATGGTTTTGGCTCAAATCTTGATGGGTGCAAAACCCCAACCTTGGATTCAAGCCCACAAGTGACTCTTGTGGTGCTTTTCCCTCCAAATCCTGAACCCTAGGGCTTGGAGTACCTCCCAAGCTACTCAAAAATCAACACTCTCCCCCTTTAACATCAAGGGAAAAGCGCTGACCAATGCTGAATGAAGACTTCTTTCTCCCTTTTGTAGAGAGGATCAGTGTAGGTTTGTTCTGCTGAATATGAAAACTATATACAGACCATGCTCCACCTGAGCATACGCTGAAGATCTTCAATGCAATACTTGACTTTATTACTCAACCAAGTATGACCTTTCCTATCACCAATACTCATGCTTACATCAATCATCACTCAACATTACATCTAATGCCCAAAGTAATGGAATTACATACATAAATGACTTGACCCCAATAGCCCTACATGACTGAATTTTACAATGATTTACAATATGGGTCTTTATATGATCTTTACATCAAGAGACAGATATGACCTTTTTAACCAAAACCAAGAGCCTCGCTCATGAGGTTGTAAGACCACGATAGTCATCAGTAACCATCATACACCATATAGGAACTTGCAACATGAACATCTTCATCATCATTATGTTGAACAGTGTAGTCATCAATATTTGACCAAATGTGCAATGTTTCCAAGCATCATTAAGTAGTGGTAGCAACAACAACAATAAACTTCCTCTTGAATTCATGTAATATGCCTTTTCCACATATAGGAAGGGTTATAAGCAGCAATATCAATGCCATGATATTATCTTCATGCATCCATCAATAATGATCATAAAGTATACTTCATTGAGCATATCAAAATGCAACTTAAGTAATCATCTGTAAGATCCCTATTTGCAGTCCATCCATCATTGATAACCCATGACATAGTGACAACAATTTGTATATATCTTCTCATCAACGAGAGATGCCAACAACATTGAGTAAATCATGAACTCATCATCAACCAATCGTAGCATAAGATTGTGCAATCAAGCTCTGTGACTAACTCATCTCCTTGATCTCATCTCATCAAGATCAGCATGCTCTCTTCACACATAGGAAGAGTCACAAACCTCAAGCAGCATATACGTCATCATATGCATCAATAACATGTGCACAAACAAAGAATATCACATAGAGCTGAGTAACTACATCATAGCAACTTTTCACATATAGATCAAGCAACATATAGGCATCATCCATAACTTCACCATATGCATCATAGAAGACATAATGACAACAAAATATAAATGTCAACAAGTAGTGAGTGAATCATTAACCATAGCATGCAAATCTTCTTCATCAAGTGATTAACGTAGGATCATCTTCACTGAGTCGTCATCCAAGAGTTCAACAACATGTGTCTTCAACAACATCAACTATACATCACCAATGATATATACTCATCATAAATCAATAAGAAATGCTCTAGACATCATATTGCTAACAATGCACTATTAGAAGCATAGCAGATGCTCCCCCTGAACCCGTGCCATCTTATCATTATCAAATCTGAATATATCCAACTCATCAATCAACAAATCCATCAAGGAATCACAACAACAATAACATTTTTCAACATCTCATGAACCATCATGAACCAACCATCATTCCTAAGAATTACCAAGAACCAAAACGCCAAATAATAACTGATTGAAGCATATCATATTACTCCCCCTGAGTCTGTCCCACTGTTTCTTCATCTCAAAGAAACATATGCCGCTGTCTAGATCAATTCTCGTGTATATACGCAACTGTCCTTAATAAGATCCATGTACATAAAGTAAAATGCTGAACATTCATAGCCACAACTCCCCCTGAGCCTGTACTGTATGTTCATGTTTACTGTTACTACATCAGATGTAATGTTAGTAATACCAGAACAAAAAAAAGAATATCAAACCAAAATAGAGAACCATCACCAAGATACTCATGCATAGCCCCCCCTGAGATCATATATCACTAATCCTGTGGTTCTGATTGTGATATTCTTGCTTAGTGTTTCACTAAGGCAATATCAAAATTTTGACTAATTTTGGCATTTTGCATTATTTCACTTAGGAAAAGGGGGCCTAGGGGACCCATAGGTGATTTTTGGCCTAAGAGGCACTCCAACTATAGTGCTCAGCGAAAAACTGCAGCTTTGGTGGAAAGTGGGGGCCAGCACGAAGGCATTTTTGGCTCACATGGAGAGTACACTCTCATTGGCTCGAAGAAGGTGGGAGAAAGTCAATGTTTGCCCACATGGCCAGTCTTGGAGGCAATTCGATAAAAGAAGGGAGGAGCTCTCATTTTGGTTATCATTCATCATTTCATAATGTGTCTTTGACAAGAGCAGTGAGACAAGTCTGCATGTGCTATTTAGCACACCGTGTGTTTCCGAGTGGAAATCCCAGCCCTTGCTTCGATGGTCTTCGAGTGCTAGCCCAAAGAGGGATTTCTTCTTCAACCTAATTCGTACTAGTAGGAGGAGGTCGATTTACAACAACAAAGAGAGCCACAACAACGCAGGGAGTGCACAGTGATTGCTAGAGGCACTCCAAGAGTTTGGGGATTTAAGGGGGTTCAAGGTGGAGATGGAAGGCTTGGGAAGCCTTCTAACAAGGTTTGTAGGCATTTTGGGGGCATTTCAACAACAAATCATCCAGGAGGTTGAATTTCCCTGCAGGAGAGCTAGTCAAGCTCAAGGGGGTCGAAATTCCGGGGTCAAGCTTTGGCCAAACCCTTCGTGGGTTATTCTGGGTTTCTTGAGTAGAGGCCAGTTTTAAATTCTCAGAATTTTCTGAGCAGTAGAGAGGGCTCCAACAGCTCTTCATTTCAGGCAGTAACACCATCTTCTAGGAATTACAACGCAATAGTTGGGCCAAATTGACAGAGCTTGGAGGAGGGTGATTCAGGGATCATTGTGGGCTTTGCTAGCTTGCTAAAAGCAAGCTCAGGTGCACTCACTTTAGCACCTTGATTGCACACCTTTTCCAATTAATAAAATGAGTATACAACGCTGTTGCGTAAGCATTTTCATGGTCTGATTGTCTGTTCTAGTTTTTATGATGTGCTGTCTATTTTGCTTTGAATATTTACTATTAAGTTTCCCTTAGGGATATTACACTGATAGTCATCATTTGTTCTTCATGAGGTCATGTACCTCACATCACTTCTGTAGTCACTATGAGAAGTAAGCTTTAAAACCAATGGACTGCAGTAGGGTCAATATTCCTTACATTTTTTATTGATATTCCTTCTTCCTCCATATATGCTTGTAATTTCTAATTATGTGTTGGAACTTATCCCACCTTTTGCTTCTATTCCAAATGTTTGATATGCAATCAATGACCTTATGCCCAACCTTGTTACAAGTATAACATCTTATATGACCAGAAAACGGAGCTGAGGAATCATTTCATATTCCTTCTATTGCAATTAGTAGCTTTGTGACCAAACATGTTGCAAGAAAAACAATATCCCTTAAAGAAACCTGAGTACTTGGGAGCTGTTGATCTTCCTGTGAATATGCTTCTACAATTGGTTGCAAAGTGTCCAAAGTTATGACAAATAAAACATTCAACATTATTGTGTAGAGGAGAGAATCGATTGTTACTTCGATAGTTAGGAGTGAATGATTTCCTTGGAAGATTTTCTTTCTTTGGTTGTTGGATTGGTTGACCTTTATCTATTTTTTTAGAATTTGCTTTGACAACCTTATGATTGCTTGCACAAGTTTGTGAGCTAGATTCACCTTTTACATTTTCAAGGAAGGCAAGACTAGATTTAATGGAGGGAGACCTTTGATTGCTAAGAATATTGTCCAAATATTTGAGCTATCTTGAAATATCAATTGCTTATCCTTTTTTGCTAACGTTCCTTCTAGAATACTTACCTCAACCTCTTTCTCACCTCTAGTCTTTTCGAATTGAGTTCTCAACTCAATGATCTCCTTCTTAAACTTGTTTTCATGTTCTTTATATACTTGAAGAATCTCCTCATATTGTTTGTTTGACTTTTCAAGATTGGATTTGAGAGAGATGATTACTACTTCAAGTCCTTCATAGTAACTAGTTCTTTCTTTAAGCTCCTTGGTTGTTGTATCCTCTTCATTTTGGAGTAAAAGCACTCAACGATTGACAAATATATATATAAAATTGAAAAATGATGATACAATTGTGGGAGGCCCTTGGCTTAAATATAGCGTTGAGTGCCTCTTGGTGAATGGGCAAGATCTTTGGTCATGCCCTTTTTCATTAATTTAACTAATCATTATAGAGTTAATTAATTTTTACATAACATTGCCTTCATCCTGAAAAGATGCTTTGTCCTCAAAGCATACATAACGACAGATTTTGTTGACGAAACATTTCAGTCTCCCAAGAAGCTTCTTCTTCTGGTAAGTCCTTTCACTTGATTAGGTATTCTTTGATTACTCGAGATCACAACTTCTTTTCGTTGATGGAGATGATGCCTTCTGGTTCTAGAATGACCCTTCCTTCGTCATTTAAAGTTGGAAGTGTTGTTTGTGCTGATTGATGTTCACCAAATGCCTTTTTAAGGAAGGAAACATGGAAAATGTTGTGAATATGACTTTTATTAGGGAGGCTTAAACTGTATACTACTTGGCTAATCTTTTTGTCGATCTGGTATGGTCCATAAAACGTTGGTGCCAATTTGTATTTTACCTTTTGTTTTAAGGATAACTTCTTGTAATGCTGAAGTTTAACTTCAAAATCCCTCTTTGTTCTATTTCGATCAACTTGTTGCTTCATACGATTTCTTGCATTAATAAGATTTTGTTTAAGAGTTTGGATGAATTTTTCAGTTTCTTCTAATTGGTTTTTAACAATGTTGTTAAAAGCGCGAGCGGGATTAAATCGGCGTGGGGAATGAAGCGGAAAAAAGCGGAAAAATCGGGAAAAAAGCGGAAAAAAGCGGGAAAAAATCGTTTGGTACAAAAATATTCATTTTTTTCATTTTTTTTTCAAATTTTCATTAAAAATCGCGCTGCCTCGCCAGCCCGAGCTTTTTTCCCAAAAAAGCGGGCTTTTTTCGAAAAAAGCGCACTTTTTTGAAAAAAGCGGGCAAAAAAGCGCGCTTTTTTGAAAAAAGCGGGTTTTTTTCCCAAAAAAGCAACAAATTTTTTTTATCCCGCTTTTTTCCTATAAAAAGCGCGATTAAATCGGCCTAGGGAAAAACTCGCGATTTTTTGAAAAAGGCGCGATTAAATCGTGCTTTTAACAACACTGGTTTTTAACAGCTGGAAATTTTGTCTCGATGATAGCAAGGTCCTTCCATTTCGGAGTTTTGTAACCATATAGAGCTTGAAATGGAGTCATTTTTGATGACGTGTGGTAAGTAGAATTGTACCACCATTCAATGAGATGTAACCACTGAACCCACTTGTTTTGTTTGTCTGTGGGATAACAACGTAGGTAGGCTTTTAAACATTTATTGACAATCTTTGTTTGGCCATCTGTTTGAGGATGGTAGGCTAAACTCATGTTGAGGTAGGTTCCTATGATTGAAAAATTCCTTCCCAAAATTACCCTTAAATTTGGCATCTCTATCGCTCACAACGACCTTGTAAATCCATGTAATTTGTAAACATTTTTGTAAAATGTCTCAGCGATTTGTTTTGTTGAGTCAAATTTCCTCATTCCAATAAAGTGAGCATACTTGGTGAGTTTGTCGACTATTACAAGAATTTTATCCTTACCCTCAGACACAGGTAAACCTTTGATAAAGTCCATTGATATTTCTTCCCATTTTTGATTTGGGATATTTAAAGGATGAAGTAGTCCAGGTGTGATAAGATTTTCATTTTTATCCTCTAGCATTTATTGCATTATGCTACATATTTCTAAATATCGTTACTCATTCCCTTCCAAAAGAATGACTGACATGCATTATAGTAGGTTTTAAAGAACCCTACATGTCCGACTAATAATGAATCATGTGACTCCTTGAGAATCTTGGCTTTAATCTTGAAATTTTAATTCAGATAAATTCTTCCTTTTTACCATAGAATATCGTCCTTCCATTCAAATTTTGAATTTTGAGGAAGGTTATTGATTATGGCACTAGTTTCTGGATCTTTTGCATATTCACTTCGAATATCATTAAGCCATTTGGGAACTATTGTCGCACAGATTGTCACGACAACGCTCTGACCAGGGGCTGTCACTCTGATCCCCGATCTCTCCGTTTAAGCCTGTCTCCCGCGGCTAAGGGGGGTAGACTCTATAGGGAAGTGGATGACCAATTGTGAACCAGTTGGGTTGGGAGACACGAAAGGAAACAAGCACTTAATTGATTTTATTAAATAAATAGACTAGTGCCTTATGAAATAAATGACTAAACAGTTATTTATCAAATGCTGCAGAAATATGGATTCATCAACAATCGTTTACCATCAAATAACTCAAACAAAGATTAACTTTTATCAAATGTGAGAAAATGCTTAACGGCTTAATGATACTTCAGCAATTTAAATTTTCGAAAGATAGAGTTCGATACACAACCATGTAATTTTAAACGCTAACCAGATATCACATTCATGTAGCTAATCTTCAAAGTGATCATTCAAGCATGCTAAATCACATAAAAATGATAAACATTAATTCCACATCAAAATTTTAGCCTCAGCAGAGAAGATAAAACGTGATAAATCCCTGAGCCAAGACTGAATCTGGCAAAATATTTCCAATTTTTTTTATGTTTTTCAGATAAAACAAAAATTAAATCTAAATGAAACCTAAAAAAAAAAAAGTCTAAATGATATTAAAATCTGCACTTAAAAGAAAAGAAACTCCTTTTTTATAATTTTATAATTTTTATAAATTTTTATGATTTTAAAATTAAAAATGTTTTATGCCTTTTTTTTTTATTTTTTTTAAAAACTTTATCTTAAAACTAAAAAAAAGAAAAATAGAATCTAATTTAATCTAATCTAACATTAAAACTATAAAAATCAAATCTAAATCTAAAGCTAACTATGCTAACTATATCAAAAGAAAAATTAGAAAATCGATTTTTATTTTTTATATTTAAAAAAAAAAGAAAACACTTCATAACAAATGATATGCTAAGCAAAGAAAATGAATGAAAACTAACACACACTTATCCTAACTCTAAACAAAATAACGTATCTAAACCAAAACTAAAACTATAAAAAATCTAATTAAAGATCTGAAGCCTAAACTCCTGGAATGGTATTTACGCTGAAAAAAAAAAAAAAAAAGCGACGAATTCCTTTTACGCAAATGGAGAAGAGATTTAGGCATAAACCATTCAACCTTTCCACGCACCTGGCCCGTGTATTGGAAGATTTTTTATATCTGTTTTAACTGTTTTAGTGTATGAATCGATAGCAGGTGTGACGGCGGAGTGCTGACGACAGACGGAGAGCTACGCGTATGGTTGAGGCTGGACGGACGCAGGAAGAAGCGTTTCGAATGTTTGCAGTGCAGGTCTGATAATGAAGAATGGAGCTTCCTGTGCAGGTGATGGAGAAAACACAGGTGAAACTGTGTGGATGGGACTTTAGCTTCTGGTTGCTGGCTCGAGAAGTGATTGCGTTTTTGAGTGCTGCTGCGTAGATGAAAAAGACAGCGTATGGTATGTTTTCAACAGCGGATGGAGAGCAACGATAGGCAATGGCTTTGCAAGTTTTGTGAAGGCTAGACCACGCGTAGCAGGAGAGGAGTTTGCAGCTGCGGGTTTGCAGCCTAAGGAATGAAACAACAAAGCGCTGGAATGGAGAATCGTTACAGGGCAGCATGGATGGGTACAGATTCGAGGGTGATGCGATTGGCGGTGGCAGAGTGTCTGGATATGAAGAGGGCAACTACAGCAGAAACTTGAAAGAGGATATAATAACATGCGTGGAGGTGGATCGAGCTGAGCAACTGAGATAATACGCTGTTCCCCTTATTTTTTCTTTTAAAGCTGCGCAGCGATAGAATTGATGAAACGATGAGGATGGCTGTACGTGAGTACGGAGAAACCCACTTCAAAATAAAATTCTTTTCCTGCAACGCAAATGAAATTCCAAACAACAGAAGTATGTCCCTGCAAAACACTGGTTCTGAGGCCAGATCTTACCCTCCAGGGCCTAGATCTAGCTTCAAGATTTAAGCTCACCTTTAGACTTGCAACCTGCAATGGCAGAACAAACACCCAGAGATAATATATGCAAGAATAAAAACTAAAACCCTACAAACCAGCTACAAAATTTACAACTTTGTGACTCTGCAACAGCCTATGTCACAGGGTTCGGCGAACCTGAAAAAAATTTGAAATTCGTTCAAGTTCGCCGAACCTGAAATTCGAACCTCAAGTCGAACCTCAAGTTGAACCTGAACGAACTCGAACCTAAACGAACCTGAACGAACCTGAACGAACCTCAACGAACCTGAGGGCGAATTTTAATGAATTTTTTAAGGTTCGATTTTTTTAATGATGCACTGAGAACCTCATTATGATAGCTGTTTTATCCTACCTTCATCACTGTACTCTATACCATCATGTTGACTGTGATCATGCGAGAGTGTATTCCATGACTGCAGGATCATTGTGATCTTTCTTACACCAAGACAGTGAGATCATGTAAAGATAGTGAGGGATCCGAAGATCTTTCCATTACATATATATATACATTGACTGTTAAGAAATAGATCCACTGAGATGAGATACTATTCCTCACTATACTGAGGTCCTTACTGTCTCATTTATTCAGAGACTGTAATGGTTACTGTGGCTCTTTTTTATGCAGGGATTGTATCCTCCGAGAATGATCATTTATGCGGCTTTGTTACTGTGCCACAATTGTAGTATATATATATATATGTGTGTGTGTGTGATTGAGACAACGTCTAACATCAATCTTATTAGGCTGAGAGAGAGGTTCTATCACTGCTGTGCTTTGTCTAAAGTCTAGACTTCTACAGGAGTATCACCGAGGCCTTGATGCCAAGACTGCTATGCGAGATCCGTTGACACTGTGCCTTTGTCCTAGATCTTTGCTTCTCCATTTAGCTGAGATCCTCACAGGTATGTCGAGATCACTAGCTATGCAATTGTGATATGTCTAGGTAGATTTGTACGCTAAAACAGATATGTTGAGAATGTCTAATCCTTCAATATTTGCAACGTCCATTATACAAGGTTATTCCTGCTCCATTAGACCGAGATCATATATATATATATATATTGAAAAATATGTATAGTCGAACCTAATGCCGAACCTCATTCGAACCAGATCGGAAAATTCGAATTCGAATCGAACTTAATCGTTGTCGAACTCGAACCATGTGACATAGGCAACAACCAGATTTGTCAGTAACGCTCCATAATATTTTCAGAAATATCAAATTTACTATGAGATACTTCAGAAATCTCTCATGCATTCATAAAACAAACTTAAATGATAAACCCGAGATCGAAACTGGCTGGGCTCTGCAAGAGAGTGGTTGCGGGAGTTGGTTGGTTCAGTCGAAAACTTCCCCAAACGCCCACTGATCTTCTTCAATAAGGGTTTCTTGCACAACTCACTTCAACCATCAATAAAGAGGGCAAAAACAATACTAGATTCCAGATACAATGGAGATACCTGCCATTATTTCAGAAATTCTAATACCATTCAAACCCTAGCAAGTGAACAAGATACCTGTGTTCAACAATACTCTACAATAAGCTGTTACTAATGGCTGAAAATTAAAATATGCAGAAAATAAAATAGCTCACAACACTTCAAGAGAGTAACACCAGCAAGATTTCAACCCCAAAGTCTTTTTTTATTAGCACCAGAAAAAAGTTTACAAGAGAGCTTTCTTCAGCACAAGACTCACAGATCGAATCTGATCTCAAATGACCCCTAGCACCCTATTTAAAGGAAAATTTCCCAACGACTGGTTCGAGTGATCCATGTCAAACTAATCTCGACCGTCGATGAGGATCAAGATATTTCTTAATCTCATCCGTCAAATTTTTAATGCATTAAAAAAATTATTTATCAAATTATTTATTTTTTTATGGTTCCTATTCTATTTTATATTTTTTATATTTTTTAATTTTAATTTTAATTTTATTTTTTATTTTTAGATTTCATTTTTATTTATCTTTTTAATTTTTTAATTTATTTTTAAATGATCCTCGAACTTAGCCTTTGGAAAAAATTCTCTAGGACCTAGGACTTAAGACTTGTGAGGGGATTGAAACATTTCCTAACCCTCAAGACACTTACATCATGACTTTTACAATTTTACATCTCAAGTGGGAAAACCCCTTTGACATAGACCCTCATAGACCACCCAGTTCTGCGATCAATATAATCTAGCAGTTTAACACACTAGGATTCCTTTAAGATTCTAATGACAAAATTCATTCCGGCTTTGGGGTCAGGTTGAAGGAAAACTTTGCCGATCATGGATCAGTGAGACAAAAAACCTTCCGGAACGTAGATTATCACTAGAAAATTAGGTCCACCTAGGCAATTTACATACATGACTCAACTCTGCTAAGATTATTTACAATTCAACATGCAGACTGGGTTTACAACTTAATATGATCAAGTCGATGATGACTATCAAATGGCATGAACACATCAATCAAGCGCTATCCCTTTTTGCGAAGAAAAGGGGGTGTACTGCTTATGGGTAGTTGACACATAGTGGTTAACATCTGGCTCTACTTGGGGACACATTGCTGCACTGTAGGAATGTAAAAATCCAAAATCTGCACCCACGCAACACACAACAGAAATAAGTAGCGTCCATTCAAAAATCATCATATAACATTTAAGCACATGAAAGATAGAAGCTCTTCATTTATTAACGAGGAAAGTAAATCTAATCCTAAAACAGAAATAAAATGCTGAAATAACAAGGAGTAGGGTTAGAAATACAATACAAAGGATGCCCTATGGCATCAGATATCATCTTTGAAGAACAGCTTGAGCATTTGGTCATTCGCAGGTAGATCAAGTAGTTCGCCATCCAATCTGCTCAAGTGGAATGAGTTTGGTCCAGCGATATCTCGAATGATGTACGGTCCCAGCCACAAACTGTCGAACTTCTTATGTTTTCCTGATTTCTCATTCTTGCGGTCCCAAAGCAGTACCATATCTCCCACCTGCAAAGATCTAGATTGAGAGAATTTATCAAAGCTTTTCTTAATGTTAGATTGATTTTTACATATAGCATCAAAAGCTGTCTTACGAGCTTCATCTAACTCCACACTCTGATCTATTCTATTCTGAACAACATCTTTGTTAGTAGAGAAATTCTGAAGGAGTTGATAAGCTGGCAATTTCAGGTGCACAGGGAAGGTTACATCCAAGCCATAAACTAATTCAAAGGGAGATTGACCGGTAGCTTTCTTCTTAGTGATTCTATCTTCCCATAAAGCATACTAGATTTTGTTATCCCATGATCTCTTATTATCTCCTACTATCTTCTTGATAATGGTTATGAGATTCTTGTTACTTGATTCGGCCAGACCATTACCCTGAGGATAGTAATTTGACGAATGAGATAGGACAATGCCATACTTGAAACAAAAAGATGAAAACTCTGAGGAGCTAAAAGCTTTGGCCTTGTTAGTAGTGATGTTAGCAGGGACACCAAATCTAGTAATGATATGATTTTCAATGAAATCCATAATAACCTTTTTAGTGGCATTCTTAGCAGGGATGGCTTCAACCCATTTAGTGAAATAATCCGTAGCAGTCAAAATCCATGAGTAGCTATTGCTAGAATTTTGATGGAACTTCTCTATGAATTCCAGACCCCAACGCTGAAAAGGTGCCTCTACAATGACAGGTTGTAGGGGCAGGGCAGCAAGCTTCTGTTTTTTAGTGAACAGTTGACAGGCTTGACAAGTTCTAACGAACGTGTGCACATCAGAAAAAATTGAAGGCCAATAATAACCAGCTCTCAAGATCTTGTGGGCAGTAGTTCTAGCAACATAATGACCACCACAAAATTCTGAATGAAACTCAGAGATTAATTTCTTCGACTCAACGTCATTAACACACCTAAGCACTATGCCTTCAGGATTTCTCCACCCAAGGCCATCCTTCATAAGGCAGTACTTAGTGGCTTTTAGTCTAAGAGCCCTTCTCTTATGAGCAACTAAATGGTTAGGACATGCAAGATTCATCAAGTAATAAACTATGTCCTTGTACCACTCATGCTCTCCTAATCTTTGCAACTCAGGTGAAGATAGATCGCTAATACAAAACAAACCAAGAGTCTTTTCGTTACTCTCAGTCAACATTTGAGCCAAACCTTGGCCTTTAACTAGCTTGGTGGGTCTGATCTCTAAATCATATTTTTATATTTTAGTAACCCACCTAGCGTGAGTTCCTAAGCAATCAGTTTGAGTTGATATATCTTTAACAGCAGAATGTGGGACGAAAGCAATGATTTTAGAATAACCCACATAAGTTTTGAAGTGCTTAAGAGACTTGACCAAGGCATAAGCTTGCTTTTCCATGGTATTGTACTTCAATTCAGAATTTTGAAGTGCTCTACTCATGAAAGCAATAGGCTGCTCGTGACCATCTTTATTCTTTTGAAGCAGGACACCAACAATGTTATCTTCGGAAGCGAAAGAAAAAATCATGAAATCCTTGGAATAATCGGGACTAACTAGGACAAGAGCTCTTGCAATAGCACATTTGATTTCTTGAAAAGATTTTTTGCCGTCTTCTTGCCAAACAAATTTTGCATCTTTCTTTAGAAGACTTTGAATAGGCTTAGCTATTTCTGTGTAATTTGGAATAAACCTTCTGATAAAATTTGTCTTTCCAAGGAAAGACTGAAGGGATTTGAGATTATGAGGAAGGGGAATCTTTTGGATTGCTTCAATTCTTTCAGGATCAATCTTGATTCCATCCTTAGAGATGATATGGCCGAGTAATTTCCCTTCAGTTACTCCAAAAACAGACTTAGTTGGATTCAAAGAAATCCCGTGTTTTCTACATCTATCGAAAGCCTGCCTAAGATGATTTACATGACTGATACCATCTTTAGAAAATACAGTAAGATCATCTTGATAAATCTCAATAAATTTCCCGATTAATCCCTTGAAGGCATGATCCATAGCCCTTTGGAATGTAGCCGCAACATTTGTTAATCCAAATGACATTTTGATGTATTCGAATATACCCCATGGCGTGGTGAATGTGGTTTTATGACGATCTTCCTTTTTAACCCATACCTGATTGTACCCAGAAAAACCATCTAGCAACGACATCATTCCAGAACCGGTGACTCTTTGCAACAAAGTTTCCATGTTTGGCAAAGGGTAATTATCTTTCTTGCATGCTAGATTAAGGTTTCGGAAATCGACACAAAGCCTTATTGTACCGTTCTTTTTCCTAACAATCACCAGATTTGAACACCATGTCGAATGCCTGGTTTGAGCGATAATTCCTGCTGCAAGCATTTTCGCAAGCTCTTCTGAACTAAAGGGCCTAATTAGGATTAATTTGCCTAAGTTTCTGGCGAAAGGGTTTAGCATTTTCATCTTTTAAGGGGATAGTATGTTCCATGACATCTTCCCTATAGCCCTTTAATTCATCATAAGAAAAAGCTAAAACATCGCGATATTCGCGAAGTAAATTAGTTAACTTTTTTCTTTCCTCCACATTAGTACCTTTACTGATTTTAACAATTTTCGGGTTTTCAAAAGCACCAATGTTTATCTCAAGATATTCGCCTGGGTCCATGTTATTTTCTTCTCTTAACTTTGTGGCATCATGCCGATCAAAATGTTGCTCTAAGGCAACCACATTCTTAGGAGTAGGATTTATGATATGCTCATGATTCAAAGATCCATCCTTCTCAGGATTTATCCGGAAATCCTCAAACTCATCCAAACTATTAAGAAAACGAATGACTTGCTTTTCATCATTGAAGACCTGCCAATGCTTTGTGTTATCTGGAATAGATGGTCTAAATATTATTTCCATTTTGATCTTATCTTTAATTAGCTCATCAGATAACTGGAAAGTAGTAGCAACTACGGCAAGTTCATCTGCCAAACTATTTTTCTCTCTTGGGATTGCTTCGAGGTCAAGGGCATCAAAGTGCTCCATAGTATCCCATACATTATTTCGATAATTTCTTAATCTTTGATTTTTACATTTGAATTTATTCTTAAGCTGCATGATAATTAAATCAGAATCCCCCTTAATGCTAAGCAACTTAATCTTCAAAGATTTTGCGAATTCAAGACCCAACAATATAGCTTCATATTTAGCGACATTGTTGGTTGCTTCAAATTCTAATCGATAGGCAAACTTGAAAATGTGATCAAGGGGAGACTTAAGCACTATCCCAACACCTTTACCATGCCTAGACGATGCACCATCGAAGTACATGTACCAAACCCTATTATTGAGATCCTTAATCTTATCATCGGGAGGAATTATGAAACTAGACATGATGGCATAGTTCCCAATGTCAGATTTCTCTTTGATTATCTCGTTGTGAGGCCTCTTAGGATCTTTGACATGAAATTTTCTTTCAGGCTCTCTATTTAGTCTTACAAAACCATCACCCCTAGGAGAAGGAATCATAGCATATGACCAATTCATTTGAATACTTCCTCCTAGATCAGAGGCCCACTTTCTTGATAA
>APFE030027215.1:42100-78418 GCA_000404065.3 Pinus taeda
ATGGCTCAGGACTAAAGGCATCAATGTAAAAATCTCGAAGAGATTTGTCGGTAGGTTTATAATCTTGAGGTAATTCTTTAATAATATCATTAAACCTTTTATTAAATTCTTCAGCAGTTTCATTCTCTCTCTTTTTGATTATGCTGATAGCTTTCACAAGGTGTCTTCCTTCTCGCTTATCTCCATACTTTTCCTTAAAGGCGTTAACAATCGATTGTAAGGAATCAAATGAATTTTGAGGCTTTTCCGTAAACCAATCTAGAGCATCACCCTTCAAAGTCAGAACAAAAAGGGTCATTTTAACATCCTCATGATTAAAATCAGCAGCCCTTGCGTATTTCCCCAACCATGAACTAAAAGCTTTCAGATGTGAATTAGCACTGATTGCGTTATCTCCCTGAAAGATAGGCAATTTATCCATTCCATGTTTTGGAATATCATTGGGATAACCCTGAATATTAGCAAAGTTACGTGGGGCGAATATGTCCATGATGTCGTGCTCAACTGGACTAGTAAAAAGTAAATGGATATCAGAGAGGGCTTCTTGTCCGAGGTTAACAATAAGTGTATGAGAAGAGAGTTTGTGTAATCGTACTCTGAGGGCCCTTTCAGGATCAGGAGCAGGATTGCACAGACTACTTGGATGTCTTCTAGTATACACTCTTGAAGATAATATATGAAGTGGAGTCGCCACCCAGATAGGAAGTGAAATACGGAAAAGCTCGAAAGGAAAGGACCAAGGACAGAAAAAACTCCATCCCCGGCAACGGCGCCAAAAAATGTTGTCGCACAGAGTGTCACGACAACGCGTAGACTAGGGGTTGTCACTCTGATCCCTTATCTCTCCGTTTAAGCTTGTCTCCCGCGGCTAAGGGGGGTATGACCAACTGTGAACCAGTTGGGTTGGGAGACACGAAAGGAGACAAGCACTTAATTGATTTTATTAAATAAATAGACCAGTGCCTTATGAAAGAAATGACTAAACGATTATTTATCAAATGCTGCAGAAATATGGATTCATCAACAATCGTTTACCATCAAATAACTCAAACAAAGATTAACTTTTATCAAATGCGAGAAAATGCTTAACGGCTTAATGATACTTCAGCAATTGAAAATTTTGAAGGATAGAGTTCGATACACAACCATGTAATTTTAAACCCTAATCAGATATCACATTCATGTAGCTAATCTTCAAAATGATCATTCAAGCATGCTAAATCACATAAAAATGATAAACATTAATTCCACATCAAAATTTTAGCCTCAGCATAGAAGATAAAACGTGATAAATCCCTGAGCCAAGACTGAATCTGGCAAAATATTTCCAAAATATTTTTATGTTTTTCAGATAAAACAAAAATTAAATCTAAATGAAACCTAAAAAAATAAAAAGTCTAAATGATATTAAAATCCGCACTTAAAAGAAAAGAAACTCCTTTTTTATAATTTTATAATTTTTATAAATTTTTATGATTAAAATAAATTTATTTTTAAGCCCTTTTTTTAACTTTAAACTTAAAACCTAAAAAAAAAAAAAAAAAAAAATCTAATTTATCTAATCTAACATTAAAAACTATAAAATCAAATCTAATCTAAAGCTAACTATGCTAACTATATCAAAAGAAAAATTAGAAAATCGATTTTTATTTTTTATATTTAAAAAAAAAGAAAACACTTCATAACAAATGATACGCTAAGCAAAGAAAATGAATGAAAACTAACTAACACTTATCCTAACTCTAAACAAAATAACGTATCTAAACCAAAACTAAAACTATAAAAAATCTAATTAAAGATCTGAAGCCTAAACTCCTGGAATTGCATTTACGCTGAACAAAAAGAAAAAAAAAGCGACGACTTCCTCTTACGCAAATGGAGAAGAGATTTACGCATAAACCATTCAACCTTTCCATGCACCTGGCCCGTGTATTGGAAGATTTTTTATATCTGTTTTAATTGTTTCAGTGTATGAATCGATAGCAGGTGTGACGGTGGAGTGCTGACGGCAGACGGAGAGCTATGTGTATGGTTGAGGCTGGATGGACGTAGGAAGAAGCGTTTCGAATGTTTGCAGTGCAGGTCCGATAATGAAGAATGGAGCTTCCTGTGCAGGTGATGGAGAAGATGCAGGTGAAACTGCATGGATGGGACTTTAGCTTCTTGTTGCTGGCTTGAGAAGTGATTGCGTTTTTGAGTGCTGTTGTGTAGATGAAAAAGACAGCGTATGGTATGTTTTCAACAGCGGATGAAGAGCAATGATAGGCAATGGCTTTGCAAGTTTTGTGAAGGCTAGACCATGCGTAGCAGGAGAGGAGTTTGCAGCTGCGGGTTTGCGGCCTAAGGAATGAAACAACAAAGCGCTGGAATGGAGAATCGTTACAGGGCAACGTGGATGGGTACAGATTCGAGGGTGATGCGATTGGCGGTGGCAGAGTGTCTGGATATGAAGAGGGCAACTACAACAGAAACTTGAAAGGGGATATAATAACATGCGTGGAGGTGGATTGAGCTGAGAAACTGAGATAATACGCTGTTACCCTTATTTTTTTTTAAAAGCTGGGCAGCGATAGAATTGATGAAATGATGAGGATGGCTGTACGTGAGTACGGAGAAACCCACTTCAAAATAATTTTTTTTTCCCGCAACGCAAGTGAAATTCCAAACAGCAGAAGTATGTCCCTGCAGAACATTGGTTATGAGGCCAGATCTTACCCTCCAGGGCCTAGATCTGGCTTCAAGATTTAAGCTCACCTTCAGACTTGCAACCTGCAATGGCAGATCAAACACCGAGAGATAATATATGAAAGAATAAAAAATAAACCCTACAAACCAGCTACAAAATTTACAACTTTGTGACTTTGCAACAACCAGATTTGTCAGTAACCCTCCATAATATTTTCAGAAATATTAAATTTACTATGAGATACTTTAGAAATCTCTCATGCATTCATAAAACAAACTTAAATGATAAACCCAAGATCGAAACTAGCTGGGCTTTGCAAAAGAGTGCTTGCGGGAGTTGGTTGGTTCAGCCGAGAACTTCCCTAAACACCCACTGATCTTATTCAATAAGGGTTTCCTGCACAACTCACTTCAACCATCAATAAAGAGGGCAAAAACAATACTAGATTCCAGATACAATGGAGATACCTGCCATAATTTCAGAAATTCTAATACCATTCAAACGCTAGCAAGTGAACAAGATACTGTGTTCAACAATACTCTACAATAAGCTGTTACTAATGCCTGAAAATTAAAATATGCAGAAAATAAAATAGCTCACAACACTTCAAGAGAGTAACACCAACAAGATTTCAATCCCAAAGTCTTTCTTTATTAGCACCAGAAAAAAGTTTACAAGAGAGCTTTCTTCAGCACAAGACTCATAGATCGAATCTGATCTCAAATGACCCCTAGGACCCTATTTAAAGGAAAAATTCCCAACGGCTAGTTCGAGTGATCCATGTCAAACTAATCTCGACCATCGATGAGGATCAAGATATCTCTGAATTTCATCCATTGAATTTTTAATGCATTAAAAAATTTATTTATTCAAACATTTTTATTTTATTTTTTTTAGGTTTTTAATCTATTTTTTATATTTTTTAAATTATTTTAATTTTTATTTATTTATTTTTTTTTTAGATTTCGTTTTATTTATCTTTTTAATTTTTTAATTTATTTTTAAATGGATCCTCGAACTTAGCCTTTGGAAAAAATTCCCTAGGACCTAGAACTTAGGACTTATGAGGGGATTAAAACATTTCCTAACCCTCAAGACACTTACATCATGACTTTTACAATTTTACATCTCAAGGAGGAAAACCCCTTTGACATAGACCCTCATAGACCACCCAGTTCTGCGACCAAATATAATCTAGCAGTTTAACACACTAGGATTCCTCTAAGGCTCTAATGACAAAATTCATTCCGGCTTTGGGGTCAGGTTGAAGGAAAACTCTGCCGATCATGGATCGGTGAGACAAAAAACCTTCCGGAACGTAGATTATCACTAAAAAATTAGGTCCACCTAGGCAATTTACATACATGACTCAACTCTGCTAAGATTATTTACAATTCAACAAACATGCAGACTGGGTTTACAACTTAATATGATCAAGTCGATGATGACTGTCGAATGGCATGAACACGTCGATCAAGCGCTATCCCTTTTTGCGAAGAAAAGGGGGTGTACTGCTTATGGGTAGTTGACACGTAGTGGTCAACAGGGAACAATGACCAAAACTGCAAGTAATGATGGTTCTTCGTCTTTCCTAGACAAAGCATTTGCCAGTACATTGTCCTTTCCTCTTTTATGTAATATCCCCATGTCAAAAGAAGCGATTTTTTCAATCCACTTTTGTTGTTCTTCAGAGAGCGTTTTTTGTTGGAGGTACTGGAGACTGTTATAGTTTGTTTGTATGGAGAAATTACTTCCGAAAAGATATTGCCTCAACTTGTCTAGTGTGTGCATAATAGCGAGCATTTCTTTGTTGTATGTATATTTTAGATGTTCTCGCTTATTGAGTTTCTTGCTTTCGAAAGCTATTGGATGACCATCTTACCTTAATACTGCTTCTATAGAAAAACTTAAGTATCACACCCAATTACAAAAGCTTTTTAGAAATCTAGAGTTGCCAATATAGGGGCATTAGACATATTTTCCTTCAAGTCTTCAAAACACTTTTATTTTTCATCGTACCATTGACATGAGTTTTTCTTTAGAAGGATTGTTAGGGGCGTCATTATATGGGCATAGTTTTTAATAAATCTTTGATAATACCCGATCAATCCTAAGAATCCTCTTAGCTTGGAGATATTAATTGGTTTGGGCCATTCTCTTATAGCCTTGATCTTATTAGGATCCACTTTTACTCCTTCCTTGGATATTATATGTCCGAGATACTCTACTTCTTCCTTCCTAAAATCTTCATGGCATAGAACTGATGTTTTTCTAATACCGTAAGAAGTTGCTCCAAATGTTGTAGCTTCTCCTTCCATGTTTTACTATAAATTAGAATGTCATCAAGGAATACTAACACAAGCTTCTTTAGATATGGGCAGAATAGCTCGTTCATAGTAGCTTGGAATGTTGCTGGTGCATTGGTTAAACCAAAAGGCATTACCTTAAACTCATAATGACCTTCATGTGTTCGGAATGTAGTTTTTGCCATGTCTTCCAACCTTATTTTGATTTGGTAATACTCTGACCTTAAGTCGAATTTGGAAAAGTATTTAGCGACATGTAATTCATCCAACATTTCATCGATAAAAGAGATTGGAAACTTTTTTTTAATTGTTATTTTGTCTAGTCCTCAATATCGACGCATAATCTGAACGATCCATCTTTCTTTCGAACTAATGCCACTGGAGCAACATACGAACTTTTACTTTTTGTGATAATGCCACATTTTAAAAGATCATGGACTAGTCTTTCAATTTCAGTTTTTTGATGATGTGGATATTAATATGGCTTGACGTTGATAGGATTTGATTTTGATTTGACTTCAATTGTATGCTCGATTTCTCTTTTAGGCAGCAACTTCATCAGAAGATCTTGCAAATGACTCTTGAATATGAGATATAACTTTGAAAGAACTAGAATCAAAGAAGTATTTGAAATTTAAATGGATGATCAAGTAGCTATAGAGTAAGAAAACTTCATTTTTCTCTTCCTTGGATGGAAGACTTGGAGCAAAAAAATGGTTGAGTCTTGGATCGTTGTGAATCTAGGAGTGAATTGATGTAATTGAGATTTCTCTCATTTCTAGATGGATTCTTGCACAGAATACAAAAGATCTTTTCTACACACTTGAACAATTATTAGTTTGCAAAGGATTAGAGCAATATAATGAATAAAATAGACCAAACATTCATCCTAAAATGATTTGGCAAGCTTATCCCTAGACTACTACTCTAAATCAATGATATGTGCAAGGTAGCTTGTACACATCAATCTAAGCAAAATGACAAGTATAATCTAATATTAATTCAATATGCAAAAGAAATTAAACACGATAGCAATAGCATGAAAGAAAATCACCTCATAGCGCCAAGAGAACACTAGGCAAATAGCCCGAAAGTCTTGATTATATAAAAAAAGTATGCAAGTACAAAATGGTAGAGTTTCCTCAAGCCTAATAGCTTAGAACTTGATACAATATGAGAGCACATAGCCTCATTATATAGAAAGTTGGGAGCAAATTCCAAAGCAAAATGCATGTGAGAACTAAACTTGGAGCAAATCCCAAGAAAGAGCAAGTTGAGTTTCAAGTGGAGATGATAGAGACACCAAGGAAAATCGAATTTCTCATTAGCTCCCAAGGAAAATCGAATTGTTTTATATGGCATAGTAAACATATCCATGAGTGAACCAAAGCAATGAAGTAACCTCTAGTCAAACCAAATCAAACTTTAACCAAGTGCTGCCACTTCAGATGATGGTCCTAAAGATGCTCTTCACAGATCCCTAAGAAATGCATGATTTCCTCAAGTGAAATTCATAATCCTCCATATGAAGCGCTAAGTGTAGAAGCAACTCTAGCTAACAATGAGAGAAGGCCCCACAAAATCCTCAGTTGAAACATTCCATAGAAAATTCCTTTCATACATGAGTTCCTCTAATAAATTAAATTTTCCACATGTGCAACTGCTGCTTTATCTCTGAGAAATTCGATTTTGCCATATAATGGTGTATTTATGATGCAGTGTGCTCAGTGATCTTCCACATGTCTGTTGACTCAACTCTTTGACTTAGGATAATTTCCAAGTTATTTCCACGTCATTCTGTCACATGGAATAATTTATTTCTCTCTATTTTATTTAATTCTAGCTTAATTAAATGCCACAATTTCCACTAAACTTGGGAAATGTGGGTTTTTAGGGTTCAAAACACCTTATTAGCCCCTCAAAGTGTGTCATAGTAGAAAGTTGAGAGTGAAAAGTGTAGTTTTTATTAGTCATACTCCATAGTACATACAACTTCTCTAGACTACACTTTTTACAATTTAAATACAATTTTATTTGCAATTTTTGACCTATGAGAAATCTAAAAAAAATTAAAAAATGACTACCTAGACCTAACCAAATTCCACAAATTTTTTTGTGTGATCTAGTATGGTAATATACATTGACTGTAGACACTAAGATGTGTTAGGGGCTCAACTTTCAAACCGTCACCCTGACTTTGGGGTAAAAAGTGAGTGAAAAAACTTAAAAAATTATCCGCCTTTGAAAAAGAAGGGATAATCAACCAAATAAAAAAACCACTCCACAGTGTACTTGTTTACTGATCGAGTCCTAACATCCTAGTTCTGTTACAGACTCAAAACTCATTATTACTAGTATCACTTATTACAATTCCCCACAAGGTTTGGAATTTTGGTACAAGAAAGATGATGAAAAAATAGAAGTAGAGTTAAAAAACTTTGTTGACTAATGATATCTGATGGTAGAAGTGTCCTCTGGATCATCCTTGGGCATGGAGTCTTTCATATAATCATCAAGTGCCACTCTAGTGGTCAACAGGGTACACAAATTTTCAGAGAAGGTCCAAATGTCTTGGCATGTTTGTTGAATTGTTAATGTAAGATTGAACCTAGAGCACAAGAAGAATTTAAGGAAAATAATTTTAACAACTCAACATTTTCAATTTTTGACAAAAAAACCCCTCTGCACTTAATGAAACAATAATGGCAAAAAAAACACACTAAAACCCAAGCAAAAATCATGGAAATAATATGGGTGACTGAAACCCAAGGAAAAACAAGAAGAAAACAAAAAAATATGGCAAAATTTGATGCCCATACCTGGAATCTGCGAGCTTTTGAAGCAACTAGGTGCAAAATCAATTTGTTGTTTGCTTTGGGATCATCAATAACGTGTGCTTTCTCCTCTATTTCCATTGTAGAGTTGCCCTGCTGCTCCTTAGCACCGTCACTTGCCCTCTAATTGTAAAATGAATAGAAAAACCAAGTCAAAACCTTTATTGAGTCGCTTCTCAGCAGGCTGGCGATTTTTGCCAGTGGACTCACGATTTTTTCATGATAACAATGATAAAAATTAAAATCATGATTTTTTCGTTTTGAAAAAATCATCAATAAAATCACGGTTTTTTTTTTTTTTTTTTTTAAAACTCATCAATAAAATCGCCAACGTGAAAAAATCACGATTCAACAATTTTAGTGCGATTTTCACAGCACTACGTATAACCATGTATATAGGCTGATTTTGGATTTTGCATCATGTAATCGATTATCTATGAGAGTTAATACAAACTTGGATTTCCTTCTAAAATGTCATTTATGTGTCTTATTCTTTTTTTTTTTGCAAGAAAAATGTTGTTATTATATATAATATATATATATTATATATATATGATGTTTTGTTTGACGTTTCCATTTTCTTGGGGAAGGGGGGAGGAAGGAGGGTATGAGGTTACAATCCCAGCCATACTTGTTTTGGAAACTTCTATATTTTTCCACATTTCATGCAACTTAGATTGCCTTTTCTTGGTTCTAGATTTCTTGTTTGTTGTTTCGGCTTCCTTTTTTCAAGAACTGCTTTAGATGCTTTCCTAATTTTCTACCGAATGGGGTTTTGAAGGGGTTATAAGGCAAGGTAATCATCTGAAGATCAATTTTACCAATTCCGTATCCTTTATTTTTGTTCCTGCAGCAGCCATCTTATCACTCAATGCTTTGATGCTGGAGATGAGATCTTGATCTGGTTATCTTAATTTTAGTAGCATTGACCATATCTTTTAAATATAATGTCCTAGACTCATTCAGAGAGTCAGAAATATTTATCAATTTCTTACATGGTGCATTAGATATTTGAGCATTTCTAAGTTATTTAATCACATTGTTAGTCATGGTCGAGGTTAAAATTAATGATTTTTCTCAATTCCCACTTTCAAATTTTCTCATGCCATCTTGATTTGTGGGTTTCTGTTGTTTCCCTTCCACCAAAATCCAAAGATGTTTAAGCTACTGAATATGATTGAGGATCATTTAGGAACTATCATGTGAAAGTTCCTAGAATGTTATTTGATGCCCCTCTCAGGAGTAATGACATTGGCTATTTTAGTGTATATCTTGGTTTCTACACCGTGTACACAAACATATCTGGTCCACATTATTCACTTGAATTGTTTCTAAAATGTTGTTTAGGTTACATTTCTCTACTAAGATCTTTTGGTGATATTTTGCTTTGCTTTCAGGTTGAACTCTGAATTTTTCCATGGAACAGGAACCACTACTACTAAACATTTTCTATTTTTATTTTTCTTGTAGGAAACAAAAGCAGGGGAAATTAGTTGCTGAAGCAATGACTCCAGAAATAGGGTATGTAAATGCCTGGCGAAACTCATTGATTTGAATTTTCCATATGCTAATCTAAAAGATGAACTGAGGATGGATGCAATTTCATCTAATTGCAGTGACATAACACTCGAGCCTTTGGTCGAGCCTGGAAAAATAGTTGAGGAAGTGCATGAAGTTGGATCTCCGAGTCCCAGTACGTACTTTAATTTTCCATTTTTTTTGTATTTGATATAACGTGAATACAAGTATGTTGACATGATCAACATATGAAGTACAACATGCAGGTCATGTGGGCTAAAGGAGATTGATTACAAATATAATTGATACTTTTTCATGTCTCTTGCATTTAGTTCATATATTCTATATGATACATCTTTTAGATCATCTGCCATTTTGAGCACATATTCAACAGGCACGTAATAAACATCAGAAATATATTTTTCGAATTTTTTGACTTTCATGGTGCTTGGATATGTTATCACTCAGTAGTGCACCAGGCAAACCTAGGCAATAGCTCTGGGAAGCTAGCCCAACATTACCACTAATCACTCTTCCAATTGGGCTGGTGTTTTTTCAGTCACCGAGGGGCATCCCAACTGCTCAAAAACCTGCATGTTAGCATGACAGGTCAACACCCAAAATAGTGGTCCTTAGTATGAATGCCAACATACATTCTTTCTCTTTCTTTCTTTCATATCTAGCTGCTGCAATTGGAACTTCCTTGCATTTATTATGTATCAACGGAGACATAAGAATGTTGATACTTTATACATGCAAGAGAGCTCCAATTTGCAACAGCTAGAGATGAAAAAAATAAAAAGAAAGAATGCGTGCTTTAAGTGACTGGTACAATCAAAGTAAAGGCATTTAGGCCACCCATGTTACTGCACAAAAGAAGACTATTGCACCAATGAATTCAAAGAGCTGTGAAGAATTGCATAGTACTCTATCATTGTATTTGTCAAAAGTTTGTTTGTGTCATAGATACAAAATACAAGTCTGGCTGTAACAATTTGCTCTGAAAATGGTGTAGGCAGCGTTACCTAAGCGAGTTGTGCGTTGAAATCAGTGTTGCACATATCGTGATAATCTCAGAATTATCACGATATTATTGCCGAAAGACCTTCTGTCGATATTATCGCCTGAAATTATTGCGATAATTTGCCTAGGTGAATTTATCGTGCTAATTTCAAAATTATCACGAGACAATTGGAAATTATTGCCCTGATAGAAAAAAATAACCTGAATATAAGTTGCGGTTTGAATTTTTCTCGGGTATTTTTTGTTTTTTTCTTGGGATAAGATTGAGCTCTAAGGGTTGTGTGAGGCTTGTGACCATTTTTTATCAAGCAAAGGAAGGGAAATTCATAGTTTTCTTTGCCATCCGCTGAGCACTTTTGGAGTGGAGATTTACTCCAATATACCATATCCGTATTTATTATTTCCAGATATGTAAAAAAAAAAAATGCCTTCCCTTTCTTTGTTTTCCAAGATTAGTATATACTATAAATTTAGAGTTTACCTTTTCTTATCCTCTTTTGAATTTCCACATTTGTTTTGTGTGGTAGGTCCAAAACCTGAAAATTTAATCAACTCTACAAAATGGCAAAGCCATTGGATCAAATGTGGGAGTATGGTGAGCCATGTGAGGATGATAATAGAGCAAAGTTGAGATGTAAGCTCTGTGGAATGGAAATGTTTGGCGGAATCACCCGCTTGATATATCACCTTGCCAAAATCCGGGGGCATGGTGTGCTTGTTTGGCGGAAATTGGAATCACCTGCTTGAAATACCACCTAGCCCAAATCCAAAGGCATGATGTGCATATTTGCCCTAGAGCTACCCTAGACATTGTCTTATTGAAAAGAACTCAATTTGTGATACTACTAGAAAGAGAGATTAGAGGGAGGAACTAAGGAATTTCATGGGAATCACAAGCTTATCGGATTATTGTTATAGACTTATAGTATCTAGAATCTAGATGCCTCATGATGTACATTTATTTTTGTTTTAATGTGATTTTGTATTAACTTTTAACTATTATCTTGTCAAGAATTAGAACTTGTGACTGAGGAGTCAAGACAAAATGACAAGTATCATATTTCAGACTTCAATATCTAATATATACATCTTATACATTTTATATTGTAGTTTTAATATTTTATTTTCATATTTGTGTGACAATGTGTTTGTTTGATGTCAATGTTGCTTTAAAAGAATAAAAATTTGAAAAAAAAAGAACGACTATTTTTGTATTTTTTTCAAGTTTCCCGATAATTTTTGATATTTTCTCTTATATTGCCGATAATTTAAATTTTGGACACCCGGCGATAAATTTACCATTGGTTGAAATGATAAGAGCTCCAAACCATGCTGCACAATCTGAGTGGCACTTGAGTAGGTCACCCACTGTTACCTTAGCAACCAACCTTGTGTTGATTTTTGATAGCATTGGATGTGCTCTAGCCATGAAAATTGGTGGAGAGATTAATGCATATGAGATCTCCAAGACCCAAAAATCATTTGGGGAAATTCGACTCGGATGGAGAGATATTAAAACAATCAATATTTTTAATGAGACCCTAAGTCTAAACTTAGGAAAATTAAAATAGTAATGTGTATTAATATAATATGGGTGAGAAAGTTCTAAATAATGAGGATGAAGCCAGACCTAATTTTAGCCGTTGATTAGGGACTTAATCTCGGTCGTTGAATTGTGAACATGAAAAGTATAAGAGGTAGCTTGAGGGTCAGTTGGAGATACACCAAGACACCAAGAAAGATAAGTCAGTTCAATTTTCTGGGGTGGGTTTGCTGAGGAAATCGAACAAGTGATTAGTTGCAGTGAGGGGTAGTTCGGTAGGAGGTTGAAGAATACATATTAGAGGGGCAGCAGAGTGCCGGAAGAGGCAGCGCAAAGCCTAGGAACGTTGACACAGAGGCAGCAAGGGTTGATGCAGAGGCTAAGGAGACGAACGCAGAGGACATAGAGGGCCAAAGAAGCTGACATAGAGGCCATAGAGGCTGACACAGTTCACACAGAGAGCTTCAGAGGCTGCGCTGAGGAAGTCTGTGGGACAGACTGAGATCAGATTAGTCGGGAGAGGGTGATGTAGTTCTGAAGAGGGTGATGCAGTTCTAGAGGAGTGAGTGGAGTAGCTTTCGCTGTCTAGCACAAGGAACAACCGCACTCAATGTGGGATTGTTCATCCAGCTGCTAATTTGCCGGAATATCTGTCTTCAGTTAGAGGTATTGTTGCCAACGATATTCTCGGAAGTGAGAGCCATTTTTGGCACCCTAGTTGAATTCAAAATCTGCTTAATAATAAAACCCTCTATATGCTACATTAGTTTTCCCGCATGGGGTTTTCCCCGGGACGATTGTCCAAAAATAACGGTGTCCCCTGTGTTGTCTCAACTTATTTCAGTTGTTGATCTGTATATTTGTGAAGCCTACATTTGTGTTTACTTCGATAATTATGCATTTAAATAACTTGTTAATGCAAAGAACAAGTAGGAGATAGTAAACCAAAAAATGTAGTAGGGGTTTTTGATGTGTTAGATTTAGAAATTTTCACATGGTATCAGAGCGATTGTAGATCAAGGAGGATTAAAGACACCAACAGGAGAAATTTGAGGATTTGCAACAATGAAGCAGCTGTCCCAAGAGACAGCATTGTTCCAGAGCTGAAGAGGTAGGAGTAGTGACACAGTGCTTAGAGGGTGACTCAGAGGCTCACGCAGAGCCCACATTAGCATTTTGAGCCAAGAGGAGAGCCAAAGCAGAGGCAGAGGAGGGGCAAATCAGGGCTACGTAGTTCCTGGTCATCTTTCTCAGTCAGGAAGGATTGACCTTGGGGCCAGGAGGAGCTGATCCAACGCTCACTATGATTTTGCAAAGTTAGAAGGGCTCAAATTCTTTTGTTGTCGGGGCTAAGGGAGCTGTGCAGATTGTGATTTGAGGAGCTGGTGAGACGTTGTTTCTGTCTGAGCAGAACAGTGTCTAAGGAGACGAAACCAAGGTAGAGGGAAGCACTACCTCGACGGATTTCTAGCCAAGAATTCCAGATCCGAGTTGCAGCAGCAAAGGGGGATTGGAGATGAGTGATTCGATAGTTGGCGAGGGGATTTCCATGAGGGATGTTGAGACTCAGAGGGAGTCTAGAAGAGGAGTAGAGATGGCAGTAGACGGATTGAGGGATCAGGACAAATTGGATGGGGCTTCCAAGTTTGTCATCTAGAAAACCAGTTACCTGGAAATCCTGGATAAACATCGCATCAAGGACTATGCCTTGAAAATCGTAGCTATCCCAGTTGACCCGAGTGTTAATGAGAAGTATGAGGAGGTCGAGGCGAAGACGAAATGAATGATCTTAGACAGGGTCAAAGATCATGTCATGCCACATATTGCTGAGAAGAACACAGCAAGGGAGATGTGGGAGGTCGTGACCACCTTATACCAGGGCTCTTCTGTGCAAGTGGAAGATGCTATTGGAGAATTAGTTGAGGTCATATCAGATGCAGAAAAAAGAGGAGATATATCACTTCCTCCTCAGGTTGCAAGGAATTCACGACCAACTTACTTCCATGGGGTCTACAACGGATCCAAAGTTTATGGTCAGGACTGCTTAGAATGCAATCTTCGAGGATTGGGAGACGTTTGTCCAAAACATTTTGGGCAGAGCAACTCTCCCCAGTTGGGAAGAGATGTGGGCAGCTCTACGGCAGGAGGAGATCAGGAAGTTAACCAAGGCGGGGAGTAGTGGCAAGGGAGTTTGAGTCAAGAAAGAGGAGGATGTGTCTCTAGCATCTACGGGACAATAAGGGAAGAGGAAGAAGGACATCTCCAAGGTCAAGTGCTTCAACTGTGGGGAGCTGGGATATTATGCATCTCAGTGCCCCAGGAAGAAAGGAAAGGGAGAAGCTTCCGACTCAAAGGTAGCTCCAACAAAGTCAGAGAAAGAGGTGGGGTGACATCGAGTTGTAGTCAAGAGGACTACATACTAGGGGGCAGGATCTTTGAGGTGCCCAAACTCTTGGATCACATTCGGCTACGGGAGCCCTTAACGATAGTAGCATGATGACAGATGTTGGGTGGAGTAAAGTGTGATGGAGTAGCAAGGCAAGGCTAGAGTGCAGAAGTCTATAGCAGTGCAGCAGAGGTTGTAGCAGTGTGAGAGGCTCAAAGGTGTTTGCAGCAGCGCAGTGGCAACAAAGGGAGCACAAGATAGCAGTTGAGGTATAGCTTCAGCGTCACGAAGCCTCCAGACTGATTGGGATGTCGGTGTTTGGGTGAAGTCAGTTACTTCTTGGTAATTGAGTTGCAGTGCAACAATTAGTAGTGGTAGTGCTATGGGCAACATGATGCAACATGTTGAGAGGCAGCTGTAGTACAAATGTAGTAGTGACAATGGCAGTGTCATGGGCAACAGTACAGGAAGCAGTGTAGTGGATGTGAGGCAGCAGGCCAAGCATCAACATAGGTACTAATGCAGAGGATCAGTGTCATGTTTCTATGGTGAAACATTATTAGAGCACATTCCTTGCTAAGAGGGAGTGTTGATTTTTGGTAGCATTGGATGTGTTCTAGCCATGAAAATTGGTGGAGAGGCTAAGGCACATGAGATCTCCAAGACCCATAAATTGTTTGGGGGAATTCCACCCGAATGGAGAGATATCAAAATAATTAATATTTTAATGAGACCCTAAGTCTAAACTTAGGAAAATTAAAATATTAATGTGTATTAATATAATATGGATGAGAAAGTTCTAAATAATGAGGATCAAGCCAGATCTAATCTTAGCTGTTGATTAGGGACTTAATCTCGGCCATTGGATCGTCAATAGGAAAAGTATAAGAGGAGGCTTGAGGGTCAGTTGGAGATACACCAAGTTCATTAGTCTGTATGATTTTCTGGGGCGAGGTTTGCCAAGGAACTCGAACAAGTGATCTATTGCAACGAGGGGCAGTTTGGTAGGAGGCCGAGAATACATAGCAGGGAGGCAGAGAAAGTGTTAGAGAGACAACGCAAAGGCAGAGAAAGTGTCGGAGAGACAACGTAGATGTTTAGAGGGCTAGCGCAGAGGACATAAGAGGCCGAGAAGCTGACGTAGGCAGAGGTAGAGGCTCGCAGAGCTGACATTGGGCTAACGGAGTTGTGCTGTGGTGTTTCTGTGGGGTAGACTGAGTGTTGAGAGGTAGACGCAGAGCCATAGAGGGTGACGCAGTCCTTGGAGGGTGACGGAGTTCCGGAAGTTAGCTTGGAGCCAATCATCTATTTGTTGAATTAGCTGGAATAGCTGTCTCCGAAGCAAGGTATTTCTTCCAAGGAAAAGATCTAAAGGGTTGGCCATTTCTGGCACCCTAGTTATATTCAAAGATTTGCATAATAATAAAAGCCTCATATTTGCTGCACCAGTTTTCCTGCATTGGGTTTTTTCGGGGACGATTGTCCAAAAATAACGGTGTCCCTTGTATTGTCTCAGTTTATTTCAGTTGATGATCTATATGTTTGTGAAGGTTACAATTGTGTTTATTTCGATATTTTTGGATATAAATAACTTGCTAATGTAAAGAACAAGTAGGAGATAATAAACCAGATATTTCGGTAGCGGTTTCTGTTGTGTTAGATTCAGAAATTTTCACAGCCGACTTGTGTCAAACTGCCACATGGGGCATGTACTATCTGACATGTCTAGGGGTCCCTGCTCTATTACTCCCCTGACTAAGAATATCACATGATCAATAGGATACCAACTCAATATCTCTCGCCAATCCATCCTATGGGAAGGATCAGGTGCATAGGCACCTATATGTGTGATAAGTTCCCTATGCGTCATCATGCTCCACTCACGCAACCCTGTCTAGTCAGTCAACAATATCTATCTATAAAACCCTTCCTCTCTTCCTATAATGGGTACAAGTGGCCAAACTGTGCTGCAAGCCCTATCTATGTACTCTTGGAGAGGGTTGCTCCTTGAAAATACTTCAGCTCTGCAAGCTTCCTGAGCATTTATCCATACCTAATCAGTGGGTTGGCCCAAAGATGGATGCACTGCCATCTCCAATAGCTCCTCCCTCCTCTGATCGAAAACTCCATACTCTTGTCGTCTACTAGCCACCTGCAAAACTACCCTGTCAACCTCCATCACCTCCTCAGCGGACTCATGCTGAATCATCAATGGTGACTCACCATCTTGAATGTCCCACATAGGGTCCATTGGTTGCTCATTATACACATTGGAATATAAATCGGGCCTGCTGTCAGCAACTCCACATGACTCATTCTCCTCAGAGGCATCCATGTATGAACTCATTGACTCGTTCAAAGAAGAATCCATACCTTGAAAGTCAGAAGGAATCTTCTCCTGCTCTACCTTTGTCATCTCCTCAATGTCACTCAAGCATGAGTGATTAGGTCCCCAAGGTCCCTAGCAGATGAAGCAAAGTCCCTTCCTCCTCAACTCATTCTTGTTGCATGATCCACCAACCTTGAGAAACTCCTCCTTGGTCAACTGTCTTCTGAAAAATCCAATGTTCTGCTCAACCAACCTTTCGGCTAGTTCATAAGAAGCAAGTGAGACCAACTGTTCTCTCCTCCAAATGGCCAACAACTCAGATTGCATCTTCTTGCAAATGGCATCATGATCTCCCATAATTGAAGACAAAATGGACAACATGTTTGTTTTGATGGTGTTAGGATGATGTTTCTTAATGCTAAAGAAGCATCAGAACATCTGATGGATCAAGTCATCACACGCCAAATCAAACATGATTTCATATGTTCTAACCATGGCCATGATTTCTAGAACCTCAAGCTTCTTGCCAAAGGTAGAACCTGCACTGTTGTCCAAGTCCTGAAAGGTCTCTACTATTAGCTTGAAAACTCTTCTCATAACATCGTCATTGAAAGAAGGTATAGGTGCGATCAGTCTCATGATGTTATTGAGACAAGATGCAACTGGAAGTCTAGCCCCTTCATAAGGTTCCTCCAAGAACCTAGGTTGTATGAGAGAAAGCATCAATGGTTTTAGAGCCCAAATTAGTTTCTTTCCCTCTAATTGTTTCACTTTGGAAAGCACTGCATCTAGTTCATCTAGTTTGAAAAGGACTTTCCATGTGACCCTCATGTGCTTCAAATCTATCCCAAGTGCAAATATTTGGTTCACTATAGCCTGCCCCTTCTGCACATCCTTTCGCTGTTCTCTCTAAAGAATGGCATAGACCCCCTTTGAGAAGGGTTTGTTGTTTGTTGCTACTGGTTTATTAAGGGGGTTTATAAAGGTTTGATCCATGTCTTGCCTCAATGAGGACAAGAACATCAAACTGACTTATGCGAGACTTGGCTGGCAACACAAGTATACAATGATTTTATATTGATATGACCAGTTGTCTTAAAATATGCTCTCCCACCACACTCCAACACTCAACAATATTATAGCTAACACCAACATTGACCAACACATGATAGAATGCAAGGCTATCCTACACTCAATTCGTCCATTCCTTTGACTCCATATAAACACAATAAAGGCTTGACACAATATGTATATTGACACATCAAAATGACACACTCACCTGACTAGACTTTAGAAGCATCTTTGACATACCGAGTTCTATTGAAAGTTTCCCAAAAGTAATTGGTTGATACACTGCTGTAGGTGTAGTTTTCTTCAAAACAAAGACACAAGCGAGAATGTAACGCTTCAAAACTAATAGTTTAATGGTTAAGTTAAACCCAACAAGAGAGATGCATCCCCAAAGTATCAGATAGCCTAGTCATTTACCGAATATTGCTTAGAATTACACAATAGTAATATAAATTATGAATGGAAACCAAACAATGGAACCTAGTAATTTTATCCATGGTGAGAGCAATGATCTACAACAGGAATAGGTTCAGATTCGGCATCCTTATCAGTAGTGTTTCCAGCGCCAAATTAAGTAAGAACTCAGTAAGACGGTCCACGCTTCCCTTCGAGCAGTAGTAGTTATCATGCCTAGCCTTTGTTTTGGAGCAACATCCCATGAGATAAGCAAGTCACAGCGAGGGAGTGCTGATTTTTGGTAGCATCGGATGTGCTCTAGCCTTGAAATTTGGAGGAGAGGCTAAGGCACATGAGATCTCCGATACCCAAAAAACATTTTGAGAAATTCCATTCGGATGAGGAGTTATTAAAATAATTTTTATTTTTAATGGGTTCCTAAGTCTAGACATAAGAAAATAAAAATATTAATGGGTATTAATAAAGATAAGGATGAGAAGCTTCTAAGAGACGAGGATCAAGTCTGTTTTAATCTTAGTCGTTGATTAGGGACTTAATCTCGGCTGTTGATTCATCAACAGGAAAAGTATAAGAGAAGACTTGAGGGTCATTTGATTAGGGACTTAATCTCGACTGTTGATTCATCAACAGTAAAAGTATAAGAGAAGATTTGAGGGTCATTTGGTGACACACCGACAGATACTTAGTATCTCAAGGAAATTCGATTCTCAAGGAAGAGAACATCGATTTCAAAGGGAGTTGTTGTTGAAGTTTCTAAGTTTGTTTATTTTAGAAACCCTTCATGCAATTTTCTGATTTATTCCTACCTACTTGTTATTTTTTCTTCAACGTGATATTTACAAAGTAAATACTGAAAATAAACACCAGTGCATGCTCAACATATTACATATCAGCAACTAAAAGAAACAAGAAAAAACACACCACATGACAACATTATTTTTGGACCAATGTCCCCGAAAAAACCCAATGCGGGAAAACCAATGCAGCTATCCGAGGGTTTTCTTATTAAGCAATATCAGAGTAGAATCTGGGTTTTGAAATTGGCCTACCCAATAGAGAATTTCCTTAGCAGCTATACATCACAGTTTGAGAGAAATCTGCTGGCAGAAACTCCGGAAATTCCTTCCGGCAGCTCTTCAGCACAAAACTGCTTCTGCAACCCCAGCGTTTGTCCAATCTAGACTGCGCCAGCCCCTCTCTGTCTCACGTTGGCCTAGCGTCAGCCTTTTTTGGCTTGTGTCAGCCCCAGGAGGCCCTACGTCAGCTCTGGGAACCTCTGCGTCAGCTGCGCTGGCCCCTTTGGTGCTCTTCACAATACTTGGCTGCCTTTGTGTGGCCCTGCGTGAGCCCTTGCTGGCTTTGCGTCACCCTCCTTGGCTGCTGCGCTACTCTCTCGACACAATCTCTACCTTGTTTGTTTCTCTGTACTCAATGCCCCTCAGCTACTCTCCCGATCACTGATTCTATCTCTTTTAGCAAACCCCACTCTAGAGAATAGAATGACTGATCACTTTGGTGTCTTCTCCAAGTGACCCTTAATCAACGGTTAAGATTAGATTTGGCTTGATCCATGTCTTTTGGACCATTCTAACACAGATTCATATTAATACACATTAATATTTTATTTTCCCTAAGTTTAGACTTGGGGACTCCATTAAAAATATTAATTATTTTAATATCTCCTGATCTGTTTAGAATCTACCTAAGCCCTTTCTAGGTATTGGAGATCTCATGTGCCCCAACCTCTCCACCAAATTTTGTAACTGGAGCACATTCGATGCTACCCCAAATCAACACCCCCTCTTAGTGAGGACTGTGCTCTAGCAATACTTCTCAATGAGTATTACTCTCATCATTCAGCATCAGTACTTGTGCTAATGATAGGTCTTCTTGCCCAACATTCTCTGCATTGCTGCCTCCTGTACTGTTGCCCATGGTTCTGCCATTGCGACTACTACATCTGTACGACAACTCCGTTTGCATTTGTGCTGCTACTAGTCCTTTCTCCCAGCACTGCATCCACACTGCACCTCCTCTCATCATGCTGCATTGTGCTGCCCACTGCTGCACTATAACTCAGTTACTGAGAAGTAAGTAACTGATCTCCCAATTGAGCTCCCTGTTGGGCTAGAAACACCCTCTGATGCTGAAGCTCCCTCTGTCATTGACAAGTGCTCCCTCTCTGACCTCTGCACTGCTGCAACAACTCCCTACATCTCACACCATTGCACACCTCTTTGTGCCTTCCTGCACTAGTGCAACACTCCTGTGCCTCTCGCACTATTGCAGCCTGCTGGCTTTGCGGTCTCGGAACTCCTGCACTGTAGCTCTCTCTGTCGCTCCATCCGCATCCGTCTCTACCCACTTAGCCAATCTTGCTACTCCCAGTCAGGGCTCCCGAAGCAAGGCCTAATCCAAGAGGTTGGGTACCTCAAGGATTGGCCCTCATCGCTTGTAGTTTTCCAGACTACAACTCGATGTCTCCCCACTTTTGCTCAAGTGGCGTGTGTGCACTCATGGGATAGTCATCATCTATCAAAACTTCCTTCTGTGCCTGTGCTGGCGTTGCCTTAGTCTTGGAAGACTCTCCCTTACTCTTCTTCCTTGGGCATTGGGTTGCATAATGACCCATCTCCCCATAGTGGAAGCACTTGATCTTGGAGAGATCTTTCTTCTTCCGCTTCTCATGCTTTCCTTCAGATGCTAGGGCCACATCCTCCTCCTCTTGCTGAACTTTGATCCCTTTGTTGTTGCCAGCTATCTTTGACTGCCGTTTGATCTCTTCCTGGCGAAGAGCTACCCACATCTCGTCCCAAGGTAGGAGAGTCCCTTTGCCCAGGATACTCTGGACAAACACTTCCCAATCTTCTGATACAACATTCAGGGCTATCCTCACCATAAGCTCCTGATCCGGTGTCGCTCCTATAACAGTCAACTGGTCTCGGATCTCATTCAATCGTTCGAGGATTGTGTCAATTGATTGACCCTTCATTTAATATGACCTCATCACATTCTCGAGAAACATTCTTCTTTGCACAGAAGTATGCTGGTATAGGTTCTTAAGAGCCTCCTACATCTCAATTGTCATTTCCTTCTGGGCTATATGTGGTACCACATGATCCTTGACCCTGTCAAGGATAATGCACTTGTCCCTCGCCATCGCCTCTTCGTACTTGTCATTATCATTGGGGTCGACTAGGATAGCTATAGCCTATAACCTTCAAGGCAATGTTCTTGACACGATTCATGTCAAGCACTAATAAGATTCTGGCCTTCTAGACTACGAAGTTTGATGCTCCGTCCAGTCTATCCTGGTCTCTTACCTCGTGTAGTGCCATGATGCTCCTTTACTCCCCTCCTGGAAGTTCTTTGTTTGACTCCTCTGAGCTCTACTTCCCGTCTGGAAGTTCTCTTCTGGACTCTCTTTGAGAATCCCTTCTGGAAATCCTTTTGTTGCTTGTCAAGATGCCCCCTACTCTGATCGTCTTGTGCAATTGCATTGCTGATCCAGGTCCCTCGGCTAGAAACCCTCAGTAGCAACTCCTCTGGCCCTGCTCTGTCGGGTACTGTTTTGACTACAGTACCTCACCAGCTCCACTTTGCAATATTCTTACAGCCTTCTTGACTCCAGCAACTGCCTCTCTATGAACTGCATCAGCCCCTCTTTGTCCCACCGCGTCAGCCTTCTGGCCCTCTGCGTTAGCAACACTGGCCTCTCTGAGGCTCTGCGCAATTCTCGACTTCTTTTGCGTGGCTTTCGCTGGCTCTGAGTCACACTTCCTTGGTTTCTAAGCTGCTAGAAACAACTTTTGTCACCTAGGGACAACTGTTTTCTTTTGCTATTGCTCCGCTTGGCTGATGTCTTTTAGTCCTCCTGTGATCTACAATCACGCTTCGATACCATGTTGAAGTTTCTAAGTTTACTTAGTTTAGAAACCCTTCATGCACTTTTCTGATTTATTCCTACCTACTTGTTATTTTTTGTTCAACAAGTTATCTACAAAGTAAGTACTGAAAATAAACACCAGTGCATGCTCAATGTATTACAGATCAAAAACTAAAAGAAACAAGAACAAACACACCACATGCCAACATTATTTTTGTACCAATGTTCCCGGAAAAACTCAATGTGGGAAAACCGTTGTAGCTATCTTAGGGTTTTCCTATTAAGCAATATCAAAGTACAATTTGGGTGCCGAAACTGGCCTACCCAACAGAGAATTTCCTTAGCAGCTATACCTCACAGTTTGAGAGAAATCTCCTGGTTGAAACTCTGGAAATTCCTTCCGGCAGCTCTTCAGTACAAAACTGCTCTTGCAACCCCAACGTGTGTCCAATCTGGACTGCGTTAGCCCCTCTCTGTCTCACGCTAGCGCTGCGTCAGGCTTTCTTGGCCTGCATCAACCCTAGGAGCCATGCGTTTGCTCTAGGAGCTTCTGCGTCAGCTGTGCTGGACCCTCTGGTGCTCTGCGCAACACTTGGCTGCCTCTGCGTGAGCCCTTACTAGCTCTGCGTCACCCTCCTTGGCTGCTACGTTGCTCTCCCGGCACAATATCTGCTTTCTCTGTACTCAATGCCTTTTAGCTACTCTCCCGATCACTGATTCTATCTCTCTTAGCAAACCCCGCTCTAGAGAATAGAATGACTGATCAATCTTGTGTCTCCTCCAAGTGACTCTCAAGCCTCCTCTTATACTTTTCCTGTTGATATCTCAATGATCAAAATTAAGTCCCTTATCAATGGCTAAGACTAGATCTAGCTTGATCCATGTCTTTTGGACCATTTTAACACAGATTCATATTAATACACATTAACATTTTATACTCCATTAAAAATATTAATTATTTTAATATCTCTTGATCTGTTTAGAATCTGCCCAAACCCTTTCTAGGTATTGGAGATCTCATGTGCCCCAACCTCTCCAAATTTCGTGGTTGGAGCACACCCGATGCTACCCCAAATCAATAGTTGTAGGGTGGATGAAGAGGAGGGCTTCAGCAGCAGGCAGTGATCGAGGAGGAGGTGACGTAGGAGCAGTGGAAGACAACGCAGAAAGAGAGATACAGTCTTGAGGAGAGACAAAGAGCCTACGCAAGCTGACGCAGAGGGACATAGAGCTACTCAAAGCTGCGTTTTTGCAGAAGTAACAATAGGGCAAAGAGTGCTTGGATTGATACACTCAGAGATCTGCGAACCGATGTCCACAAAAGCTCTTAGTGGTTCCAAATACTTCGTCACCTTTGTCGATGACTATTCCAGGAAGATTTGGATCTACTTTTTGAAAACCAAGGATGAGGTTTTCGATCGATTCAAAGAGTTCAAGGCTCTTGTGGAGAATCTGACAGGAAAGAAGATAAAAGTGTTGTGCTCGGATAGTGGTGGAAAGTATGTTGACAAGGACTCACCAATTTTTGCGCTTAGGAAGGCATCAGAAGTGAGTGGACAACTCCAGACAATCCAGAGCATAATGGAGTAGCAGAAAGGAAAAACAAGACTATTGTGGAAGCAGCCAGGGTAACGCTGTAGATTAGGATATGCCTAAATTCCTGTGGGCATAAGCATGCAGCACGACAGTTTATGTCCAGAACAGGACTCCTCACAGGGCATTGGGCAAAATTGCTCCAGAGAAGGTCTTCATGGGGAAGACACCTGAAGTAAGTCATTTCAAGATATTTGGGAGTTTAGCATATTGCCTTATACTCGAAGGGAAGAGAAAGAAATTAGATCAAATTGCTGAGAAAGGATATCTTGTGGGATATAGCAAGAATGCTAAGGCATATAGAGTCTATCATCCAAGGAGTAGGAAGGTAGTAGTTCAGTGGGATGTAAAGTTTATGGAGGTTAGAGCTTTCAGAAAATCCAAATAAATGCCTTCCGAGGAGCAACCAAAAGACGAGTTGTTGGTCAGATCACTTCAACCAACGGAAAATGGTACCAGAAATCCTCTTGAAGACAAGGCTTTAGAACAAGAGGAATCTCAGGAAGAAGAGGAGTTGATAGATGTACCTACTACGAGTGGAAGAACAAGCCGGTAACTCCGACAGATTCTACGGGATGCAGAAGACTTCATTGGTGCACCCAGGAATAGTAAAAGGGAGCAAAGACAGCCAGATAGATACTAGGCCTTAGTAGCTCAGGTTGGGGAACCTTCTAGTTTTCAGGAGGTTGTTCAACATCAAGTATGGGTGGATGCTATGGTGGAGAAATACAACTCTATAATGGTCAATGATGTCTGGGAAGTGGTACCTAGGCCTTCAGACAAATCAATGGTAGGTTCGAGATGGATCTACAAGGTGAAATATGTTGTAGAGAGTAGTGTGGAGAAAGAGAAAGCTAGGTTTGTGGCTAAGGGGTATGCTCAGAAGGAAGGGATAGACAACGAAGAAACCTTCGCTCCAGTAGCCAGGTATACTTCTATTAGAACTGTGATATCTCTTGCAGCACAGATGGGGTGGGAGATTCATCAGATGGATGTTAAGATGGCATTCTTGAACGGGGTAATAGAAGAGGACGTATATTGAACAATCACAAGGTTTTGAGATTGAGAAGAAATTTCATGTATGCAAATTAAAGAAATCCTTGTATGGGTTGAAACAGGTACCTAGGGCATAGTATAGTCGAATTGATGGCTACTTGTAGAAGATGGGGTTCATAAAGAGTGACGCAGACCTTAATCTCTACTATCTGGCTGTAGAGAATGAGCCTCTAATCCTAGTGTTATATGTGGATGATCTCTTCCTGACAGGATCATCCAGGCTCATCAAAGACTGCAAGAAGAACCTAGCCACAAAATTCGACATGAAATATTTGGGACAGATGCATTATTTTTTGGGGTTGGAAGTTTGGCAGTAGAAGGGTGAGATCTTGCTAGGACAAGGGAGATATGCTACAGAAATCTTGAAGATATTCAGGATGCAAGACTGTAGACCTATGGCTACTCCAATGATCACCAATTGGAAGAAGATTGATGCATCAGAAGATAAAGATGTTGATCCCACCTTGTAAAGGCAACTTATAGGGTCCCTAATGTATTTGGTCAATAGCAGACCAGACATTTGTTACGCTATCAACACCCTCAATCAATTCATGGTAGAACCTTAGAGGGTGCACTAGGCAACAACCAAACATGTTCTCAAGTATATACAAGGAACAATCAAGCATGGACTATTGTACACCAGAGGTAATCACATCAGGTTGAGTGGGTTCACAAATGCAGATTGGGCTGGAAGTTCAGTAGATCGGAAAAGTACAACTGGGTATTGTTTCAACATTGGATCAGGTATGACCTCTTGGTGCAATAGGAAACATAAATCCGTGGCTCTGAGCTCAGCTGAAGCAAAATATATGGCAGCTAGCACAACTTCGTGCGAAGCCATATGGCTTAGGAAATTGCTTGTGAATTTATTTAGGAGAAGGATGGAAGCGGCTAGGATCATGTGTGATAATCAGAGTTGCATCAAGCTCTTTGAGAATCCAGTATTTCATGATCGGTTGAAGCACATTGGTATTAGGTGTCACTTTGTCAGAGACTGTGTCCAACGAGGGGCAGTACAATTGAGATACACTCCCACAGGAGAAAAGCTGGCAGACATCCTCACCAAGGTTCTAGGAAGAACAAAGTTTGTTCATTTTAGGGAGAAGATGGGGATGGTAAATAATCCATTTCAATAATGGATAAGTATTAGAAGTTAGCAACGGCAGTGCCATGGGCAGCATGATGTAGGAGGTTGAGAGGGAGCTGCTATATAGAGCAGCAATGGCAGTGGCAGTGTCATAGGCAACAATATAGGAAGTACCAGTGTAGGGAATGTGAGGAAGCAAGCCAAGCATCAACACAGGTACCGATGCGAAAGATCAATATGATGTTTCTGTAATGAAACATTACTATAACACATTCCTCGCTAAGAGGGGGTGTTGATTTTTGGTAGCATTAGATGTGCTCTAGCCTTGAAATTTGGAGGAGAGGCTAAGGCACATGAGATCTCCAAGACCCAAAAATCGTTTTGAGAAATTCCATCCGGATGAGGAGTTATTAAAATAATTAATATTTTTAATGGTTTCCTAAGTCTAAACTTAGGAAAATAAAAATATTAATGGGTATTAATAAAGATAAGGATGAGAAGCTTCTAAGAGATGAGGATCAAGTTTGTTTTAATCTTAGCTGTTGATTAGGGACTTAATCTCAGTCATTGATTCATAAATAGGAAAAGTATAAGAAAAGACTTGAGGGTCATTTGGAGACACACCGGCAGGGACTTAGTATCTTAAGGAAATTCGTTTCTCAAGGAAGAGCAGATCGATTGCAGAGGGACTTGCAGGGTGGAGGAAGAGGAGGGCTTCAGTAGCAGGCAGTGATCGAGGAGGAGGTGACGCAAAAGTAGTGGAAGACACCGCAGAAAGAGAGATGTAGTCTTGACAAGAGATGTAGAGCCTACATAGGCTGATGCAAAGGGATGCAAAGCCACTCAGAGCCACGCTAGGTCAATCAGAGTGACGTAGGGGTAACAGAGAGCCACTCAGAGCCACGCTTGGTCAATCATAGTGATGCAGGGGTGACATTGAAGTGGGAGCAGGGTTTCCAAAGTGTCAGATGGTCTCAGAGGGAAAGTCTCAAGTGTTTTCTTTCAGTTTCTCTGTAAAATCATTTCTTGTAAAAGCAATTGGTGCTGAAGATTAATAAAGCCCTCATCTACTGCACTGGTTTTCCCGCATTGTGTTTTTCCAAGGACAATTGTCCAAAAATAACTGTCAATGTGATTGATTCTTGTGCATGTATTTTTTTCTCTGGGTAATTGTGTGATACCTGCAGTAGAATTTATTTTAATATTTGTTGAAGGAATTTCATAAATAACTTATTAAGAATAATAAGTAGGTGAAATAAATTAGTTGTTGTAGTGATAGAATCTTGGTTTAGAAATTTTCACATCTACTGCATTGTTTTCCCAAGTTGGTTTTCCCGGGGACATTTGTCCAAAAATAACTATCATATTTTTTTGTGTGCGTTAGATTTTCTCAGTTTCCAGCACTATTTTCTTCCGCATTTTTATTTGTGAAGTTTGCAATAGTGAATTGTTCGTTGCTTCTATGGGCAAACAAACTGTTAATTAATTTAAAATGAGAAGAATAATTTCCCATCGTTGCAATAAGATTTCGTAGCGAAATTTTCTGAGCTACAGAATAATTTCGTAGCGTCGAAATTTTCACAATAAGGTATTTAAAAAAAATTGAGCAAAGGGAAGAGGGAAGATGATCTAAGGTTGTCTTTAATGACATTTTGTGCAAAAGAAAGAAGACTCAAATGTGGCAAAATAACAAATGGACTAGTAAATGGGGTATTTGTTTAAACATGTGTCCCACAAACAATAAAGAGATAAAAGCTTTTGTTATGGATAAGTTCCACAAGCGTACTTGGGATAAGGAGCTAGGGAGAAAGAAAAAGTACAATATTGAAGAGTTCAATCCTACTCATAATCATCAACAAATGGCGTACATAGGGGATAATATTTCTTGGAGAGCCACAATTCTTATTGCTCAGTTAAGAACTAATTCTCATCAACTCTGTTGTGAAACAGGATGTTGGAAAAAGCCAAAAGCAGTGTAGGAAGAAAGAGTATATATTTTTTGCTCTTTTGGAAAAGTAGAAAGAGAAAAACATTTCATTTTAGAATGCGAAGCCTTCAAAGACAACAGGGAAAGTTATGTAGATATTTTGGCACCTAGCTCTTGAGATAATCTATTCAGCTAGGGGTTTGCCAAGAAGCTGAGAGCGTTTATTGTGAGACCTTCATAGGAAAAGAACTGAATAAGCACTCCAAAAATAAAATTCATCCCATTATAAATTATGCGAGGCTAGTGATGTCATAAACCATTTTTAATCTTGACGTTAAAATATCATTCATTCATACATAAATAAATTGCCCCATGTTTCCCACCAAAATAAGAATTGAGTGTGACTATCTTTGAAACGCCAAATTGACAGGCAATTGGGTGCTTTCATCTAACAGGCTCTTGTTCTGATAACATGTCACGCCTAAGTCGGAGCTAAGTGCCACGGTGGAGAATGGCTGGGTGTGCGACTCCACTGTGTGGGTTAAGGAGTGCCCACTTACAATTATCATATAATATAAGTTGATTAGGTATTGGCTATCGTGCTGCTAATTAGTGCTGAGAAAATTGGCCAGAAGTTCGAAAGGCTTTACGAGTTCATCAAGCCTGGCGGTATGTGGTATTCTGATGCTGATTTGATTGAACTCCACTCAAGATATTTCTCCGATACAACCATCTCCTTCAAAACCCTTACCCTACGTTCTTGTCGCTTGTAATGGAACCCTTCACCAGTAAAAATTCGTCTTTTTGCTATGGGTTGTGGCTTGATCATGGACTGGAACTAGCTGTGTGTCGTGTTTCTGGACTAAAACAATGAACCATGGATATGGGCCACGAAGAGCTCGTGCATTGGCTTGGATATGGGTTAAAATTCCCATGAAGCACATCATTCAACAAGACTTTCATCGATCGCCATCCTCGGTTCATTATTTATCCTTCTTTGATGGACACATACACTAGGGAAGGTCACGGGGGTTTCAGTCTACACAAACAGTCACTTATGCATTTGCCCCCTTCATGCAGGCTTTCCATCAGATAGTTGGCCTTTCGGAGTTGGTTTTTTGATGCGTTTGCGCCTATATTTGGAACGTGGATTTGAGCTTTGGTTGTCAGCAACAATCTCAGAACGAGAGCTTATTTGCGAATATGAAACTCGACACTGAGCATCCTTCAATGCTCTTCATCTTGCTCATGTTTTCTGATAATGGCTACAACATTTTATTTTGTGCTTCTTTGAATCACATGCCTACTTTCTTTTCATTGTGTGTAACACCCCTTGCATCTTATTCACAAAATCTTGGGTGCCAATGTCACTAGAAGCAACTCCTTTTACTAAGAAAGCGGTTCCATCTTATCACAATACTGAACAAAAGCCTCGTTGTGATATATTGTAATACTGTAACCAAAAATCAGGGGAGAACTATACCCTCAGTAACTTTGCCAACTAATAAAAAAAGAACAGATATAGAGGCCACATAAAGTCTCATCTTCTTTGCTAATTTGTCACGATAAAGAGAGTGAGACAATAGGCTTTGATCTACACAAAGAAAATCATCCACAGTTAATCCATACTTATGAGGAACAACTGACATCCTGGGGAACTACCACAACGGTGTCTATGTAGAGCTTCAGGCCATATTCATCTAACACAAAGGACCTCTCGGCCTTCCAGATGACATAGTTAGAGGAACCCTCCAACCTATCCTGATCTCTAAGCCTTGCTACGACCATCTCTCAATTTGTCGAAAACTCCCTCTTTCCCTGTGCTTGGCTGCTGGATCTACTATATGCACTCCCTTCTGGAGTGAGAAAATCTGCACTTAGCTACTGATAATTTGCGGTTGGAAAATCGGACTTCTGAGAATCAAAGTTCCTTGAGAGAAATTTTCCCTCTTTGTGTGCTTTTCTTTTCCACCCGATGTTGATTCTGCTACTGCAAAACCCTTTGTGTCCAACCAAGTAATCTGCTTAGCGAAAATTTGAGTTGTTGCTACTCCCTTTGATTGCTGGAATCACTATTTTGCACAAATCAATTTTTTTGTCAACCTTGTAACTGGAAATCAAATTTTTGCCCCAGCAATTCTGTCTGCTTGTCAAAATATTGCATAGCCTCTAAAATTTTTGGGCTGTTGCTTCCTCTGAACAACGAAATTCTCTTCTCCGCTTCTAAAGCTTCCTGGTTGATCACTCATGCTCTGATACCATGTGAAAATTTCATCTATCACAACAACTAGAAATTATTTTCCTAATCGTTAATTTATTTAACAATTTATTTGCAGTTTGCTACGATAAATACCAAATAATTCACACTGATTTTCACGAATAAATACTCTGGAAGAAAATAGTGTTGGAAACTAAGAAAATCTAGCACACACACATAAAAATGACACCGTTATTTTTGGACATTTGTCCCCAGAAAAACCCAACTTAGGAAAACCGATGCAACAGTTGAGGGATTTTATTATTATGCAGTAGTGAGAAATTCCGAGTACAATAAATTGGACGTCATAATACTGGCAATTTTGTTGAGAAAAATACAGGGAAAAATACTAGAAGGAAATTACCCTCACACTGGGCAATTCTAGCACTGAGGTGCTTCTGAAAAGCAAATCGTTTAAGTAGGCTTGGGCGGACTTTGCGTTAAACTAATGTTGCTTGCTGCAATTGCTTCTCGAACTGACTACTAATCTGGCCGTCTTGCTTGCTAGTGGTTGGAAAAACATCTCTCTAGCACTCTGGGACTCCTTCCTAGTCTCTAGAACTGAAAACATCTGCCCTCTTAAACAAATAGAACTGCCTTCTTGAGGCTCTGCGTAGCCTCCTGGAGAATTCTCGGCCTCTTTGCAAATGTACTCGTTGGATTTGGAAAACTTCCTCCAACCTTACTATCCCTACCCCTCACTGGCTCTGCTTCCTCACTGAAGCTCAAACTCTTTGGCAATTGACTATTGCTGCTTTGGAAAATCAAACTCTCCAAGTTTCTCTGGTGTATTCGTCAAATGCCCATCAACTTCTTTTTCTGATCCTTTGTTGGAGCACCAACCACCAAGATTAAAACTTAATCATGGGTTAGTATTATCTCGAAGCCGATCTGTGTGAATTTCTAGACTGTTCTCACCTTAACTTAATTAATTCTGATTAATTAATCAGTTTTCCTAAGTTTAGACTTCGGAAACACTAAAAAAATAGGTTAATCATCTAATTAAGTCATCTCTAGGTGGAATTTCTAGAAACGATTTATGGGTTTCGGAGATCTCATTCATTCTAGCCTCTCCGCCAAATTTCGTGGCTAGAACACATCCAATGGTACAAAATTAATAGACATGAACTTCTTGGAGGCCAACCTTGTAAAACACAAAAATATAGAATTTTCTTTTGATATATTTACCAAGATTCTTTGATGATGCTTGCCCAAACAAATTTTTCACGTCATATAATAATAGGAGTGTGAAATACATCAACAATAAGAGTTCTCTTTAACCAATTTGAATTTTTCTCTTTTGGGGCAAGATGGGCTTCTATTGCGGTTATTGGATTCCTATCGGAAATCCGTCCCATAGCTACTCTCATTTTCAGCAAGAATTACCTTCCAAGCTACATTTTCGACACTCCCTCATAGCAAGGAAGTTGTTCAACACCCCTCCCCCCAACCTGTCTTTGAAGAATATAAATTCCCTTCATCAAAGCCTTAGTTAGGATGTTTGCTACCTGCTCATTCGACAGTACATATTATAGCTTTACTACCCCGTTCTGCACACAATCTCAAATGAAGTGGTACTTGATCTAAATTTGTTTTGATTTGTCATGAAACATTGGATTCTTCGACAGCTTGATACAACTTTGGTTGTCACAATGAAACATAGTCGACTCCATTTCCTGATAAAAAAACCCCACAAGAAGCTTTTGATGCCATATTACCTCACAAGCTGCCAAGATAGCAACCATGTAATTGGCCTTAGAACTCAAAGCAATTGAGGCTTGCTTCTTGCTGAACCAAAAAATTGGGTTTGATCCCAAGCTAAAACGACACCCAAAAAGTGCCTTTTTTGTCAGTTGTGTTGCTTGCTCAATCAACATCTGTGTATCCCTCTAACTTCGCTCCATCCAAGTATATCTCAACCCATATTCAATCGTGCCTCAATGGTATCTCAAAAAATGTTTTGCAACCACCCAATGAACTCACTTTGGCTCTACCATGAACTGATTGAGTGTGTTAACAACAAAAAGAATGCCTGGTATGGTATTGACCAAGTGCATGAGAGAGCCTATCAACTATCTATATAATGTAGGGTCCACTATCTTTGATCTAGAAGCATCAATCTTCTTCGAGTTGGTCATTAGTGGCATGTCCATGGGTGTGCAGTATAGCATTCTAAATCGCTTTAGAATTTCAACTGTGTACTTCCCTTGTCCGAGGAAGAATCTCTCCATCTCTCTCCCACACCTCCAAGCCCAGAAAATAGATCATCAACCCCAAATCCTTCATGTCGAACTCTGGTGCTAGGTCCCTTTTGCATTCTGTTATGAGCTTCTCACAACTTGTGAGAAACTAGTCACCCACATACAACACCAAAATGAGAGGCTCACCCTTGACTTGAATAGAATACAGGTTTGTGTTCGTCTCACTCTTGGTGAATCCCATTGCCTACAAGTAGCTGCCAATCCTACCATACCACACCCTAGGAGCCTACATGAGTCCATACAGTGCTCTCCTCAATCTACATACATGGGATTCCTTCCCATGCACTTCGATCCCTCTGACTGCTTAATATAAATATCTTCCTCAACCACACCACTGAGGAAGGTTGTCTTTACTCTATCCGATGAATCCTCCAACCCCTCTGTGCTGCAATAGAAATCACTGCCTTGATGGTAGAGTATCTAGCTACTAGGGCAAAGGTCTCATTGTAGTCAATCGCCTCCTTATGAGAAAACCCTTTAGCCACAAATTGGGCCTTCAACTTTTCAACTCTACCATCTGCAACGTGCTTTATCTTGTAGACCCATATAGAGGCAACCATAGATTTTCCCTCTGGTCGTGGCACAAACTCCTAAAAATTGTACTTCATGATGGAAGAGTACTCTTCCACCATAGCATCCATCCACACCTGATGATTAGAGGCTTCCTAGAAGCTAGAAGGCTAGGACTCAATTAACTCACTCATCAACGACGTATAGCCTAAATATCATTGTGGTACCGTGCCCTGCTTGACTGAATATATAGTAGTGCCCATGTACTCTTGAGCATCTCTCAGTGTCTGCCCTACCGACTTGGCCTTCTTCCTCCCTATATTGGAAGTTTAAGCTTGAGAGAGAGAAACCCTCTTCTCCTCATCTTACTCCTCCTGCGTGGCCTACTCATTCTGCTCATGACTATGTGTGATGGCCTCCTGAGGTGTCTGTACTATTTTTGTCTTCAAGTGTCTACTGCTCCTGAACCTCCACTATAGAGGATTACTATTTTTGTCTCCAAGTCTCTACTGCTCTTGAACCTCCGCTGTAGAGGATTCTATGGTGTAAGACCTCCTAAGAGTCCTTTTTTCCTCAAACTTAACATGCCTGCTTAGCATTGTTTTCATTAGTGTTAGAATGTAAATCCTATAGACTTTTGACGTCTCATTGTACCCCATAAGAGTTCCCTTCTCCACATTAGGTTCTAACCTAAGAAACTAGATTCGTCCTCCCCCCCCATGTCTCAAATCCCATGAATCGAACATGATTCACTAGGACACATGTGTGATTCACAACTCTAGCATGCCTTAACACGTGGGATTCCATGGGCACGCGAGTCCGATTTGATGGGCCAGCGAGTCCCTCTGAAAAGCGTGTCAAACAGTGTTTAAGTCCCGATTTGGGCCCATTTCTCACTCATTCTTGAGTGTCTGTCTTGTTGTGGATGTGTGGGAGCGACTAGCAAAGGATTTGGGAGCATTTTGGAGGTGATTCAAGCAATAGGTAAGTGCATTTTGCTTCTATTTTTTTTTTTGCATTTTTGCTATAGCAGTTTGCATGTCCATTTTTTTACAAGTTTGTGCATTTTTTCTTTATTTTTTTACAGCATTCATAGCTCAATCAAGGGCAGCAAGGAAGGGGAAGAATGTCCCCATTGGTGATGCCTCTCTTATTCCAATTTCATCAGGGTCTACACATGTTCCCTCTATTCGAAGTGGGGCTACAATAGCAACTTCAAATGCTGAGGGCAGAAAAAATTTAGAAAGACAGCAGGCTTAAGAAGGAAAATATTTGTTTTGGAAGTATGTCACATGAGATCAAGGGTCAGACAACAAGTTGAAGGGAGGAGGCAATGTTGCTTGGAAATGCAACTATTGCAACAATCATATCAAGAGCACTTATTACCTATGAAAGCTCATTTGTTGGCCTTACCAGGTTGTGGAATTGGAGCATGTGCACGTGTCTTTAAGCTAAGAGGAAAGAAATGAAAAAAGAAGGCCAATGTTGGTGTGGCAAGGGTGGCTGCATCATCTAAAAAAACAAGAATGATGATCCCCTTCCATTCTTGAGGAAAAGCAACAACAAATTTCCATTTGATAGTTTTGATGGGGGTGTGTAATATCCCTATGGAAAATTTACAGTGATAAACAAATCATGCATAGACATAAACACAAAAAATGTAGTCAAACATCATGACACCAAACAGAGCCAAAAACTGCATTGTTGAGCCATTTTATTGATAAAGCATGAAGTCACAATGGGTGCTTGGAATGTATGCACCTGGGCTTGCCCAAGGCAAGCTAGCTTATGCCCAAGTGGTGAATATGAAGTCCCCCAAGCATACCGGTTGATCTTCCCTTGGCTCTGCGCTGGAATGCCCAGAAAATGAGTTGTTGGTTGTGTAGAATAGTTGTTAGGGCCTCCTCCGATGCTTAGAAAATTCCAGGAAATTAACCCCGAGCTCTCCACCAAATACCTAGAATAGCCCATGAAGGAATTTGCCGATTGTTCACCTTGAAATTTTGGCTCAATTTCCCTCGTGCTTACGCACCCTAAAGGGTCCTTAACAGTCAGACTAAAGGCCTCTCCCCCTCCCTCTCCTTAAACAGTCGAGCCTGTCTTCAATCTGTACAGCGCTAATCACCCTAGCTCTGACTCAGAACTCATCTTTGGCCAAACAAAGAGACAGTGACCCGCTGCACCTCTCTGACTCAATCCCAACACCCCGTTCAATTCATATTTGCCGCGCAAATACTACGTCGGTGATCTCGTATATTTCGCATTCTCCCAACATATTCCTAATAATCCCCCTCACCCTCTGCAAAGCTGCTCCACGGAGTAGGTCTCATCTTGCGTGTTGGACGAAGTGACAATAGTCGAGGCACCTAAAGGTCTTAACAGTCGAGCACCTAAAAGGTTAGGGTTTAACTTATTGGGTTGGGCGTTATCAGTCGGCCTGCCCTTAACGCATCCTTAGGGCGAGACCTAAAGGTCCTTATCAGTCGAGCCCCTAAAGGGTCCTATCAGTTCGAGCCTGCTTACGCTCCTTAGGGTCGAGCACCTAAAAGGTCCTTATCAGTAGAGCTCGTCCCCTTCATCCCTGGAAGATCGCACGCACGTCCCAGACACCCCAGCCAACCATAACCGCATTCTTCACATACCCCATTCTATAGCATTCTCGATTCAGTTACCCCGCAACAAACAAACTCACAGGGGCTATTGGGTCAGGCACGTAGTAACATGAAGAGCTCTAGTTCCTCCCCAGAGAGAAACTTCCATAGCTGAGAGGAAGGTAAGAGATGTTATCCAAGCTTATTGAGTTAGCTTATCGAGTTAGTTCCTCGAGTTACCACTATATTATATACGAGTCAATTGTTTACGTATTGTACGGAAAGATATATTGACCAAGATCGATCGAGGGCATCGACGAGCGATAAGGTGTGAACCACGTGATACTTTCGCATGTTATAGATCGGCACTCACCATCTTACTTAGTGTGGGGGGTAGCGTTGCTTCTTGGAAAGTGCCTGACCTTCCTACCTAGCTTAGTACCTTCCAAAATGATTCTATTAAACATGTCCTGAAAAGCCTATAAAAAAGCATGGATAAAATGGAGATTTTAAAATACCTCTAGTATTTCTCAATTTAGGGTAAAGGCCTCGGCAAAAGTGACATTGGTCCTCTGACGAGAGAGCTCGGCGAAAAGCGCAAATGGTCTGAAAAGTAAATGCGAAAAAGCGTGGATAAAACAGATATGTGTAACGAGTCAAAATATTTTGCGATTTAGAGTTACAGGCCTCGGCAAAAGTGACATTGGTCCTCTGATGGGTGAGCTCGGCGATAATAACATTTAAGATTCACTTCCATTCTACTAAGTGCCTTCCCTTCTTAGTTAAGAAGGAGCCTACTCACTCAGTGGATTCATTGAGGCTGAATAATTGGATTCTAATAGAGTCTATATTGGATGAGCGTTCTCACCCTTTCTTAACCTTTCTAAGCTGATCTCACTGCCCTGCCTTACAACCCCTTACTGTTTGATCAACAACCTACCCTTCCTCCGACTACATGTCATTTATTCCGCTAGCTATGGGAGCGTAAACCCTTTCGCTCGGGGGTTACCCGCAATGGACCAGCAAAGATGAGTAAC
>APFE030027215.1:79063-118669 GCA_000404065.3 Pinus taeda
TGGTGAGGGATTTCTCGTCCAACAACTATGTCGCATTCCACTTATATATTGCTCTCCATAATCGTTCAAGACTGCGGTGCTGTCCAGCTGGCCGTTGATTGAGATTGAGTTCATCAGAAGCTCACCTAGGATCTCTTCTTCTGAGAAGACCCATATCCCGATGCATCTATTATGGTTGGATAGTCCTCTCCTTATCGGTCGAGCCTGCTTGCGCATCCTTTCCCAGTGGTCAAAGCCTGCTTAGGCATCTTCTTTTTCCAAAGCCAGTGCTAGTTTCGCCAGCAGTAGATTCATATGTATATTAAGCCCTAGCCCACTCCAACTTATCTAGTAGCCACCTTAAGGACTCCACCAACCTTCAATGATATGACGAGAAGGGAAAAGGCGTTGATCCAAAGAAAGAATGAAACGAACAAAGAACTATAACATGATCTGCTGTTGAATTACTTTCTCCACTAGTTCAATCTCATATCCAGGTTCGCTACTTTCAACATCCTCTTCTGGCCAATATAACCTGAAACTTTGCAGGGCTTACGAATCCCAACCTAGACCCAGTAAGAGGAATCAAGTCAGGTGTGATATCCCAAAGAGCAGAACTAGTATTTTAGCCCCCCACAAATTGATTGATAGCTTCCCCCCCACTATTTCTGCCAGCCATTTATTCCAATGCCCATTCCAGCCACCCAGACTTACATTTCCCTTTCAGACAGACAGAAAGCCAGTAAGACTTTGAATCAAAGTGCCTCTCGGCCATTGATGTGGGACAGCCATTGATGTGGTCCTTCTCGTCATCTGTTGGGAACTAGGCTCAACCTCGGCCTGTTGTCAACTTGGCTGCAATGGGTGATTTTGGGGAATGGTTTCTAAGTATCACCTCCCCCCGGCCACTCCGATACGTCCAGCAGCATGTCAGCAAGCAGCAAGAGAGAAGCAGGTCCACTGTGTCCTATCATTTATTCAAATCCCTAGGTATGTTTAGCGTAAGTAAGCAAGAGACTTCCCTTCGGTAAGCAGCAAGTAGTATCGATTAGCAGGCAGTGTGCCTCACATGGTCATTCCGTGACGTACCGCGTTGTAGTACCGTACTGGGTGGATGTGTAAAGTTGTGATGGTGACTCGGGTATCCTGAGAAGGTAAACTCTTTCTTCTGGCAGTAAGGGCTTCCTTCTGTCGTCGTCTGACGGTAAGGATGCCACGATATCAGTGCTCGACCATAAGCTACGTTACTTATTTGAAGTTCAATTTTACTTATTGGGGCTTCTTCAAATAAGGTAACTTAAAAGGCGTTGGACGAGAGTTCGCTTGCTCACCCTTGCCCGATGCGGACAAGTAGTTCCTTCCTTCGTTTCATCCCTGCCTGAGTAGAACTCCTCTTCGTACAGGTTCAGCAGGTCTACCCCTCCTATCTTTCTTTCCCATGGATGCCGATCGGGGGGTGATGAATGAGGGAGATGAAAAAGCATATATTATATATCATTATGCCATTCCCACTCTGGTGACTGAGGGAGATGAAAAAGCATATATGGCATATGTCCATTATTGACCGATAAGAGAGATAATGACAATATATAAAGAATGACCAACGGGAAAGGAAGGCATGGCTCTTCCTGTTCCTGTATAGCACTTACCCCTGGAAATGACTAGGAAATGAATCAATACGTATCTGGGCTGAGGTACATGTCTGTTCCTATATCTCAAATAGAGAAGGCTTCTCGCCGGGCTATCAATTAGATACGTTAGTGACTCGACCAACGGGAGAGATCCCCCACCCAATAAGTAAATTGAAACTTGAATCCCAATCATTTGGCTACCGTAATGAATATTAATTGAGAGTGATTTCCTAGCTAGAGAGAGAGAAGAAAGACCAGTCATTGTATGGTGGTAGATTATATAATGAAGCATGTGGTAGTGAAAAGAGAAAGCTTCGTAGCGTAGCCGAAGCACATGTCCGTCTCTATATCTGTTTGAGATAGAGCCAACACCCTCCCTCTCAATTAGGTCTCAATTAGGAGGGAATTAGCTCTAACAAAGTGTTGCCTCGCCGAGGGAGCGCTTCTCTCCAAAGTTCTTAGAGTTCAGGCGCTTTAGCCCTCTAGTACTATACTTGATTAATGAATCGCTTAGTCGGGTAGCCTGCTATTAAACCAACCCATTCTCATTACCCTTCTCTTATCAGGGATGCGTAAGCAGGCTCGACCAAAAGCCCCCCCACCCAATAAGTAAAATGAAACTTTAGTTGCTCGACTGTATAAGGAAGAGGAATGCGTAAGCAGGCTCTCAATCTAAGGAACCTATTCACTGGAAGATCTAAACCTCTTCCTTCATTAGGAAGGTACAGCAGAGCAGCTAGAGAACCGGGCAGAATAGCATGGCAGGCATGATACAAACCCTTCTTTACCTTCTATACCTTTTCTGTTTTCCTAACCTAGGGGAAGAAATAGAGTGCTAGGACCTTACCTTCTAGCTAGCTATTTGAGGGGAAGAAATATAGGGTCAGTCATATCTTCCTGAACCTCATCTTTTAAGGCTTGAACTTACAATATTGGCTAAGGAAGTAGTGCTTAGAACAAACATTGCCCCATCGGGATTCTTACGAGCTACTCACTGTTGGCATATATGACACAGACTATCCCTGAGACACCTTGACAGCGCGATTAACCCTAGGGGAAGAAGCCTCACCTCCTTACGAATTAGGGATCTTTTGGACCGAGGAGAATTACCTCACCATCATGAATGTGATGTGACTCCGTCCCTTCGCTCGGACAGGGGAGATACCGACCTTATCAAGCTAAGTGGTTCCATTATCGCCAACCGAGGAGCCAGAACATAGATATTTAGACCAGCCTGAAAAGGGCCCCGCTGGACAAATATGGAACCTATTTCGACAGGAGCAATACTATCATGCTCTGGGCTCAAATCGAACAGCGCGAATATAGGCTTGCTTTATTGAATTAATTCAGGATGATGTGAACTATTGACAGTTCCCGCGTTTACGACGTTCGCCATCTTTGCTTAGCTGTGCCCAACGCCCAGCGCACCACTCGCCTATCATTTGAGTGAGTGAGCACGGTCACTCGAAGAACTATCCTTTATTGAGGGCTGGGTCCCGGGCAATCGGAGAGGAATATTTCTGTCCTCAATCTTCAAGCCATCGGGGAAGCTACCCCTGACAATCTTGTTGTTAAAAGCCCCAAAAATGGGTGCAATTACCAACAAAACTCCTCACCGGACTCCTCAAGTTTCAGCCCCAAACTCCCTTCTCTCTTCAAACCCCAAGTGTGACTCCTCCAATGACTGCGCAGTGCCTGTGCTGCTGCTACTGGAACCTCCCTCAAACTTGCACTTCGTTGCTCCTGGATCGAACTGGAATGGATGAGACTCCCTTCTTGGCTAACACTCAAAGTCCATCGAAGCAAGGGTTGAGATTTTCGCTTGGAAACACTCTTGTGCTAAACAACACTTGCAAAATTGGCTTCAACTCAAGCGTGCTAGTCTAAGGACAATTCTCAAATAATCACGAATGACCAAAACAAGTGCCTCTTCCTCTTTTTGTCAAAGAGCCTCCAAAATACCCATGTGGGCCCAACTCAAGTTTCGCCCACCAAACTCGCTCTAATGAGTACTTGTTTCCCTTGTGGGCCACATTTCTCTATGGGTGGCCCCCACGTACCACTAGTGGCTCGATTTTCCTCCTCCATCCTCTAATGTTTGGGCTTCACTTTACTCACAAATGCTTATGGGGCCTCTAAACTCACATTCCCTAAGTACAAGTGTGAATTTATCCAAAATTGAGCAAAATTGATATTTCCCCTTAGCAATGTTGCTAAGTGGGGATATCACAGTCCTCGCTGCCAAAACGTTGCTTGTCCTCAAGAAACTGTAATGAAGGATGCTAAAGTATTTTCTCCCCCTCCCAACTGGCATCCTCATCTGGTAGGTTCTTCCTTCTGATAAAAAACTCCTTGATAACCTTGTTCCATAAGTGCCTCTCACAGGTGTCAAAAATAGCCTCTAGCTCTAGAACTAAGTGCCCCTCATCATCCATAGGTGGTCGCTCTGTAGCCGTTGTCACTTGCTGCCCCACTACCTTTTTCAGACAAGAGACATGAAAAATATTGTGTACTCGGCTCCCTGGGGGTAGCTCCAGCTCATATGCTACCTCTTCGACCCTCCTAGTGACATGGTATGACCCATAGAAGCGAGGCTTGTTAATTTGGGCTAGCATCACATGTGCTCTAAGCCTCAAATTTTGCAGGGAGGCTTGGGCACATTCATTCCAAAGAACCCAGAAAGCGTTTTGGGAAATTCCACCCAGAAGTGATTTTATTAAAATAATTAATATTTTTAATGGGGTTCCTAAGTCTGAACTTAAGAAAATTAAAATATTAATGGGTATTAATTTAATCAAGGGTGAAACTTCTAGAAAAAGACACGGATCAAGTCAAAACGATCTGAGCCTTTGATTATGAGCTAATTTAGGCCGTTGGTTGTCCAACAGGAAGGTATAAGAAGGGGCTTGAGGATCATTTGGAAAACACAGAGAGATCAAGGAAATCGATTTTCTGAAGTGAGAAGTTCTCAGGAGGAAAATCGATTGAGGAGATTTCTTGCAGTAGTGGGGTAGGGATAGCTTCCGAAGACAGAGTGATTATTCACAACTGGAGAATCATCAACAGAGAGAGGTAGAAGGTAATCCAACAGTGGCATTGCTGAGCCAGAAGCGTTGACGCAGAGGCAATGCATAAGCCAGTGAGGAGTCTGAAATTTGTGGAGGAATTCGATTTTCAGAAGCCATGAGTCGAGGTGTGAGATCGGGAGGCAGAAATTGAATCTCCTGGGAAGCAAATCGATCAGCCATAGAAGTGATGTAACACCCAGAGAGCTTGACGTTGGGTTGATGCAGACACTGCGCAGAGGCAGCCAAAAAAGCTAGGGGGCAGTTAGTTTGGGGCTGGATCAACCAGGATTTCTAGTGATAGTGTGAGGTAACCTCACAAGTCTTTGTGCCAATATTTCTCTCTGTAATTGAATAACCTTGTGAGGTTCATAGATGTATTCAGAATTTGCTACTGCTTAATAATAATAAACCCTCGGAGTTGCTGCAACAGTTTTCCCACATTGGGTTTTTTCGAGGACTATTCTCCAAAAATAACGGTGTCGTATGTGTTTCTATTTTCCTTGCTCAATTTCTATGTTTCAGAATCATATTTAATTTGGTGTAGGCTACTTCAATAATTTACTTTTCAAGAAGAAATTTCAAATAAGCTTGTAATGTAATATACAATCTAGGTGAAGTAGATTCAACTAGTTGTAGTAGGATTCTTGAGATTGTTAAATATAGGAATTTTCACATGGTATCAGAGCGATTGATGGGAAATAGGGAAGGGCAGATCTAGCACTAAAGCAAGGGCCAACTTGCTGCAGCAAGCAACAATTCGAATCCCCTAAGGGATTGTGCAGTTCTAGCGAAGAGGGCTATACTTTTGTGGGTGTCTCTCTCTGAGTGAGCCAACGGAGAGGTAAGACTGTCAGATCGAGAATTTGCTGAGGGAGAGGGAGCTACGTAGAGCTAGAGGGACGCAATTTTCTATAAGCTGAGTGTTGGGCAGAAAACCCGCTGAAGGAGGAAGCAGATTGCATAGTGAGGGAATACTTCCTCAGTGGAAATCAATATTTCTCATTTGTTGAGTAGCAGAGGTGCAACAGCTTACCATCTCCATCAGGGAGTGCATAAGGCAGCCTAGGAGCTACGCAGTAGGGAGAAAGAGGGAGTTGTTTGAAATTTTTCAGAGGATATGGCAACCAACGGCTTGAGGGATCAAGATAGGTTGGACGGGGCTTCCAACTACGTCATTGGAAGGCTGGAATGTCTTTCCTTCTAGATGAGTATGCCCTCAAGACGTATGCTGATAATGTGGTAGCTAAACCTACAGATGTAGATCCACTAAAGAAGTGCAAGGTTGAAATGTCAAAGGCCAAGGCAATGATCCTGGATGGAGTCAATGATCACGTGGTATGCCACGTTGCTAGCAGATCAACTGCTAAGGAGATGTGGGATGCCTTGGCTACATTGCATCAGGGATCTTCTGAGTAGCGGAAGATGTATTTAGAGTAAAAGCTGAGATCTGCTCAGATGCAGAAGGGAGAACGTGTGGATCCATTCCTCACGAAATTGAAGGAGACCCATGATGAGTTGTCAACCGCGGGGCATACACCTCATGATTCGGAGTTAGTGAGACTGGCTCTAAGTTCCATCTCGGATGAATGGCAAGTCTTTGTCCAGAGTATCCTGGGCAGAGCAACATGGGCAAATTGGGATGAGATGTGGGCAGTTCTAAAACAAGAAGAGTTGAGAAGAGACCTGCTCAAGGTCAAACGTGATGGAAGTAGTAGCAGCAGTGGGTCGAAGCCCAAAGTAGAGGAGGAGGATAACACAACCCTTGCATCGAAGGGACAATAGGGGCAACAAAGGCGAAAGAAAGACATCTTCAAGGTGAAATGTTTCAGATGTGGCGAGATGGGCCACTATGCATCCCAATGTCCTTTGAAGAAAAAGGACAAGGATGAGAAGCATGATCCTAAGGTTGCAACCACAAAGATCGAACAAGAGGAAGAGTTTGCCATGACAACCAAATTACCTCTAGGAGGGAGGTGGGCTGATATAGAACTGTAGTTCGATAGAGCTACATATGGGCATGATCCTTGAGGAGCCCACCTCTCGGATCATCACCTTGCTACGGGATCTCATGATTAGTAGTAGTAGGATGGAGGAGTTTTTAGTTGGTGCCATGGAGTGTTTATTCAATAGATGCAGTAGTTAGTAGCATCAGAGCTAGAGCAGGGCAGAGTAGAGAGGCAACAACGCGTGGAGGCACTGTGTAGAGCTTCAACAATGTAGTGGCTTTAGAGGACAGCGTCAGACTAGCAGCAGTCAGGATTTTAGCATCGAGGTGTATCCACTAGATACTTGTTCAGTTTTGGGTGTTTTCAGTTGCTTCTCTTAACAACGGAGTTGCAATACAGATGCAGTGTTAGCAGTGGCAGTGCTAGCAGTATAGTAGATGCAAGATTTGAGAGAGAGTTGCAGTACATATGTAGCATTGGCAGTGACATTGTCAAAGGCAACATTACAGTACCAGCAACAACGCAATAGTTGGTGGACTACATGTCAAACATCAGTAGCGCAAAGGACAATGCTTCATAGTCAAAGCAATATGCAGTAGCAGTGTATTGTTAGAGCACATTCCTTGCTAAGAGGGAGTGTTGATTTGGGGTAGCATCAAATGCGCTCTAGGCCTCCAATTTTGTAGGGAGGCTTGGAGACATGCATTCCAAAGAACCCAGAAAGCATTTTGGGAAATTCCACCCAGAAGTGATTTTATTAAAATAATTAATATTTTTAATGGGGGTCCTAAGTCTAAACTTAGGAAATTAAAATATTAATGGGTATTAATCTAATCAGGGGTGAAACTTCTAGAAAAAGACATAGATCAAGCCAAAACGATCTGAGCCTTTGATTATGAGTTAATCTAGGTCGTTGGTTGTCCAATAGGAAGATATAAGAAGGCGCTTGAGGGTCATTTGGAAAACACATAGAGATCTTAAGGAAATCGATTTTGAGAAGTTCTCAGGAGGAAAACCGATTGAGGATATTTCTTGCAACAGAGGGGCAGGGATAGCTTTTGGAGAGAGAGTGATTTTCTTCAGTCAGCGAATCATCAGCAAAGAGAGGTAGAAGGTAATCCAGCAATGGCAGCGCTGAGCCAGAAGGGCTAATGCAGAGCCATGCATAGGCAACGTAGAAGCTAGTGAGGAGTCCGAAATTTGCCGAGGAATTTGATTTTCAGAAGCCAAGAGCTAAGGTGTGAGACCGGGAGACAAAAATCGAATCTGTTGGGCAACAAATCAATCAACCAGAGAAGTGACGCAACACCTAGAGAGCTTGACGCTTGGTTGACGCAAACACTACGCAGAGACATGGGAAAAAGCCAAGGAGTAGTCAGTTTAGGGCTGGATCAGCTAGGATTTCCAGTGATAGTGTGAGGTAACCTAACAAGTCTTTCTGCCAATATTTTTCTCTGTAACTGAATAACCTTGTGAGGTATTCAGAGATGTATTCAGAATTTTCTACTGCTTAATAATAATAAATCCTCAGAGCTGCTGCATCGGTTTTCCCATATTGGGTTTTTTCTGGGACTATTGTCCAAAAATAACGTTGTCCTATGTGTTTCTATTTTCCTTGCTCAATTTCTATGTTTCAGAATCATATTTAATTTGGTGTAGACAACTTTAGTAATTTACTTCACTGTTTCAAGAAAAAATCTGAAATAAGCTTGTAATGTAATATACAATCTAGGTTAAGTAGATTCAGCTGGTTGCAGTAGGATTCCTGAGATTGTTAGATCTAAGAATTTTCACAAGGCTTTAGCTTCTTGACCCCCTTCTACTTGAGTGATAACTATCTGTATGGCTGGAGCCTCAAGAAGACTAAGTCCCCAACCTCAAATTGCCTCTCTACTCGGCCCCTGTCTGCATAGAGCTTCTACTAGTTCTGCGCAGTTTGCAAATTATCTTTGAGAGCCCTCAAGATATCTTGGCTCTTCAATATCCAATCCTTAGCCTTAGGGGCCTTGCTGTCTCCAAACATCACGTCAACAAAAGACAATGCATCGTAACCATACAAATCTCTGAATGGGGACATACATATGGACATGTGGTACGTGGTGTTATAGAAGGACTCGCCCAAGTGTAACAACCGTATCCATGCACGCTGCTCACCCGTCACGTAGTTACACAGGTAACGTTCCAGCCATTTGTTGACAATATTCATTTGCCCATTCATATCGGGCTGATAACTGGTGCTCAGAGTGAGCTATGTGCCCACTAGTCGAAACAACTCCTGCCAAAATCCTCCCATGAACCTGCTGTCCTGATCACTAACTATGGTCTTCAGGAGACCATGAAGTCGAAATACATCTTTGAAAAACAATTTGGTCACCTGTGAGGCCGAGGACTAGTCTGAGATGGTGAAAATGTGTGCAAACTTCGTCAATCGTTCCACCACCACATATATGCAATCCTTGCCTTGCACTGTGGGAACCTAGTGATAAAATCCATCGGCACGCTCTCCCACTTCACCTCAGGAATAGGGAGAGGTTGCAGTAATCCAAGAGGGTTTTTTTGCTCACCCTTGTTCCTCTGGCATGTGTCACACTCTGTAACATGCCTCAGAACATCATCCTTGAGGCCCTTCCATGCAGAGCACTGCCTAATGGTCCTGTAAGTTTTGGTAAACCACTGATACCCTGATAATGGTGAGTCATGGGCTGCCTACAGGATCTTCCCCCTCAACTGGGAATTGGGTACCAAATAAATCTGGTTCCAGAACTAAATCACCTTGTTCATCACCCGATATCAATCATCCATCAGTCCACCATCAAGGACCTCACATGCAAAACAATCCTTGGAATAGTCCACCATCAACTGTGCCCGCCAATGCGGTGCAATGATCATTAATGAAAGGGTAGCCGACCTCCTGGACAATGCATCAGCTAGCACATTGTGCTTCCCTTTCACATACTCAATGTCAAAGTCGTAACCCTGGAGCTTTCTCACCTACTGTTGTTGCCTCTCCTGCAACTGCTTCTACTCCAAGAAGAATCTGAGACTGTTGTGGTCTATTTTGACCCTAAACCTGTTTCCCACCCAATATTGTCTGAACTTGGCTAGTGCATGCATGATGGCTAACATCCCCTTATTGTAAATGGAATACAGTCTCTCGTGGGGTAGTAACTTCTGACTCTTGAAAGCTATCGAGTGTCCCCCCTGCATCAAAACTGCTCGTACACCCTCCCTTAATGCATCACGCTCAAGCACAAAGGGTTGTGCGAAATCAGGGAGTGCCAACATCGGGTAGTTGCTCATGACCTGTTTGAGGCACTCAAAAGCCTCCCGCGCCTCATTTGTCCACTGAAACACCCCCTCTTCGTCAAATCAGTGAGAGGAGTTGTTAATTGCAAGAGCCCTTCACGAACTTCTGATAGTAGGTGCAAATGCCCACAAAACCCCTTAACTCCGTCACATTCTAGAGCTCTAGCCAATCCCAGATGGCCCTGATCTTCTCCTTATGAACTCTCACACCATCCTCTCCAATAATGTGTCGTAGATAGAGCATCTCTGTCAAACCGAACTCACACTTGGACAACTGAGCGGAAAAATACTGCTCCTCTAGAATATGCAATACTGTCTCCAAATGTTGCAAGTGCTCCTCCCAGGTCTAGTTGTAGATTAGTATGTCTTTGAAGAACTCCAACATGAACTTCTGCAACTGCCCACTAAATACGTGGTTCATGCAAGACTGGAAGGTGGCTGGTGCACTGGTCAGCTTGAAGGGCATAACAAAGAACTCGAGGTGCCCATAGTGGCACCTGAAAATTGTCTTAGGGACCTCTTGGTCCCTTACCCTAATCTAGTGGTACCTCGAGTGCAAGTCAATCTTAAAGAAGAACTTAGCCCCCCTTAGCTCATCCATCAGCGCATCTATGCATAGGATGCGGTAACGGCTCTTCATGGTCCTCTTGTTGAGGGACTGGTAATCTATGCACATGTGTAAGGACCCATCCTTCTTCACCAGGACAACTAATGAAGCAAAAGGGCTAGAGCTAGGCCTGATGTGCCAAAGTGGCAACAACTCGTGGATGGCCCTCTCAATCTCATCTCTGTATGCCTTGGGATGTCTATAAGGTGTAGTGATCACGACCTGTACCCCTAGCTCCAACTCAATAGTATACTCAAAACCCTGATCAGGAGGTTGCTTGAGTGGTATGTCTCCAAACACCATCGGGCATCTGTGCAAAATAGTTTGTATGTCTAGGTGTGGTGGCTTGGGTTGACCCCTAGCCTCAGAAATCCTCAACTCCACGGCCCATCCAATATCACCATGCCTCAGATTAACCTCCATCATGTGGGCCGAAACAGTGTTTGGAGGGTAAGAGTGCATACCCCTAAACAAAACCAATTTGCCATCCGGCCCTGTGAACTCCATCTCCAGCTTCCTCCAATCTGTAGTGACTCAGCCAAGTGAATAGAGCCATTGGACACCCATCACCACGTTGGTGTCTGGCACATCTACTCTTGATTTCTAGTAGCATCGGACGTGCCCTAAGTCTCAAAATTTGCAGGGAGGCTTAAACACATGCATTTTCCAATACCCAGAAATTGTTTTGGGAAATTCCACCCAGAGACAGTGTTATTAAAAGAATTAATTATTTTTAATGGGACTCAGTCTAAACTTAGAAAATTAAAATAATAAATGGGTACTAATCTGAGTTTTATTAAAAGAATTAATTATTTTTAATGGGACCCTAAGTCTAAACTTAGGAAATTAAAATAATTAATGGGTATTAATCTAAATTGTGGGTGTAACTTCTAGAAGAAAACAAGGATCAAGCCAAAATGATCTAAGCCATTGATTAGAAGTTAATCTAGGTCGTTGTTGTCCAACAGAAAGATATAAGAAGAGGCTTGAGCGGCACTTGGAGAACACATGGAGGGGAGATCAAAAGTTTGATTTTCTGAAGCAGAGCAGATGCCGGAGAGATTTTCGATAGTGATCTTTTGCAGTGAGGGGCAAGGATAGTATTCAAAGGGAAATCTTTCCCGATCGGAGAATACTCAACAGAGAATAGAGATAGAGATCCAACAAAGTCAGCGCAAAGCCAAAGAGGTTGATGTAGAGCCACATAGAGGCAGCGTAGAGCCTTGAGGAAGTCCGAAAATTTGTTGAAGAGATCGATTTCTATAGCTAGAAGCCGGGGTGTGAGACCGGGACAGAAGTCAGAATCTCAGAGGCAAATCGATTGACTAGGACGAGTGATGCAATTCCCAGAGGGTGTGATGCTAGACTAATGCAGTGACTGTGCAAAGGCAGCCAAGGGCAGTTCATTCAGTGGTTGGATCAACTAGGATTTCCAGTGATAGTGTGAGGTAACCTCACTTATCTCTCTATTAGTGATATTCTCTATAAGTTGATTGTCGGGAAGGCATCCAGAGATTGTATTTAGAAATTACTACTGCATAATAATAAAACCCTCAGAGTTGTTGCACCGTTTTTCCCGCATTGGCTTTTTTCGGGGACATTTGTCCAAAAATAACTATGTAGATGTGTTTTGTATTACTTTCTTGTTCAGTTTCTTGTTTTTGCATTTTCTTCAAATGGTGAAGGCTGCAGTGTATTAGTTTTGGTGTTCACTGTAGGAAACAGTAAATGATTTTGTTCAGTAATTAACAAATAGAAGAAACATAATCAGTGGCTGCAATAGAAATTTGGGCATCCAAATTTTCACATGGTATCAGAGCTGCAAGTGCAACAAGAGAACAGTGCCGGAAGAGCCCAATGTTGAAGGAGGAGGGGAGTTCGAAATTTCTCCAATGGCAGTGATTTGAATCCCCAAAGGGATTGCATAGTTCTGGCCAGGAGGGCTAGATTATTGTGGTAAATCTATCTCTGAGTGAATTGACAGAGAAGTAGGATTTCCCGATTGAAATCTGTCAACGACAAAGGGAGCAGCGCAACAGAAGCTTTAGCGAAGAGGGGTTTATGGTGGGACACATTTTTTTGCAGGCAGTTGCTGGGCAGAAAGATGACAAAAGGAAGAAGAGAGGCACTTAAGGGAATTTCTTCGTCAAAGAGTTCCTAGCCAGGGAATTCAAATTCTCATTTGCTGAGCAGTAGCAGGAGAGAGAAGGTCATTCAACATTTTGATTGGCAGAGATGGCAGGCAGTGGACTGAGAGATTAGGATAGGTTGGATGGGGCATCCAACTATGTGATTTGGAAGGCAAGGGTGCCATGCCTTCTGGATGAGCATTTCTCAAAGTCTACATCAATAGCGTGGTCGCTGAGCCTGCAAATCCAAATCCGCTCAAGAAGTACAAGGGAGAAATGGCAAAGACAAAGAGAATGATCCTTGACGGAGTAAAGGATCATATAGTCTGCCACATCGCTGGCAGAAACATTGCCAAGGAGATGTGGGATGCATTGTCGACACTGTGTCAAGGATCTTCTGAGCAGCAAAAGATGTACTTGGAGCAGAAGATGAGTTCTATGCAGATGTAGAAGGGGGAATGCATTGATCTGTTCGTCTCTAAGCTTTAGGAGACTCGAGATGAGCTGGCAGTTGTGTCATCAACACCCCAAGGTTCTGAGATGGTAAGATTGGCCCTAAATTCAGTATCTGAGGAGTGGCAAGTGTTTGTCCAGAGCCTCTTGGGCAGGGCAACTTTGCCAAACTGGGATGAAATGTGGGCAACTCTTAAGCAAGAGGAGCTGAGGAGGGACTTGGTTAAGTGTAAACTTGATGGAAGTAACATCAGTGGGTTGAAGCCCAAGGAGGAAGAAAATGCAGCCCTCACATCCAAGGGGCAACAAGAGCAACGGAAGAAGAAGAAAGATGTTTCGAAGATCAAATGCTTCAGATGTGGTGAATTCTGCCACTACGCAACACAATGTCCTCTCAGGAAGAAGGACAAAGATGAGAAGCGTGATCCGAAGGTTGCAGCGGTGAAGATCGAGGAGGAGGACTTCGCCATGACAACCCAAGCATCTCGAGGAGGGAGGTGGGGTGATTTAGAGTTGTAGTTCGAAAGGAATGCAGATGGGCAAGATCCTTGAGGAGCCCACCTCTCGAATCAATTCCTTGCTACAAGAGCCCAGATTAGAAGTAACAGGATGGATAGTGTTAGTTGGTGCAGAGGAGTGTCGGAGGGACAGTTTCAATGGCTAGGAGTGCCAGAGACAAAGCAGAGTTGATAGCAGTGCAATTGGCACAAAGTAGAGGTCAGCAGCAACGCAGAGGTTTCAGAGGGTCAGCACAGAGACTAGCAACAATCAGACTCAAGCAACGAGATGCATCATATTGAACACCAATTCAGTAATTTGGGATGCTTTTCCATTGTTGATGCAGTAGCAATAACAGTTGGAGAAGGACGCAATGTAGATGCAATAGTGGCAGTGGTAGTGCTAGTAGCAGCACAAATGTTGAAGTGAGAGGGAGTTTCATTATAGATGCATTGTTGACAGTGGCAGGGTCAGCAGCAGTACAAATGCAACATTTGTGCAGTAGTTGGTGGGTAGAGATGTCAGACATCAGTAGCGCAGAAGGAGATGTTATTGAACAGAGTGATGCTTCAGCAGGTTGCATTACTAGAGCACATTCCTCGCTAAGAGGGAGTGTTGATTTCTGGTAGCATCGGATGTGCTCTAAGTCTCAACATTTGTAGGTAGGCTTAGACACATGCATTATCCAAAACCTAGAAATCATTTTGGGAAATTCCACTCGGAGACAATTTTATTAAAATAATTGATTATTTTTAATGGGACCCTAAGTCTCAACTTTGGAAATTAAAATAATTAATGGGTATTAATCTAAATTGTAGCTGTAACTTCTAGAAAAAGACGAGGATCAAGCCAAAATGATCTAAGCCATTGATTAGAAATTAATCTGGGTCGTTGGTTGTCGAACAAAAAGATATAAGAAGAGGCTTGAGGGGATCTTGGAGAACAGAGAGGGGAGATCAAAAATTCGATTTTTTGAAGCAGAGAAGCTGCTGGAGAGATTTTTGATGGTTATCTTTTGCAGTGAGGGGCAAGGATAGTATTTGAAGGGGAATTTTTCTTGGTCGGAGAATACTCAATGGAGAAGAGAGAGAGATCCAGCAGAGGTAACACAAAGTTGGAGAGGCTGACGTAGAGCCACGTAGAGGCAATGTAGAGCCTTGAGGAAGTCTGAAAATTTGCTAAGGAGATCGATTTATGTTGCTAGAAGTCGGGGTGTGAGACCAGGAGAGTAGAAGTCAGAATCTCAGAGGCAAATTGATCAGCTGGGAGGAGTGACGAGTCCCCAGAGGGTGTGATGCTGGGCTTATGTAGTGACTGCGTAGAGGCAACCAGGGGCAGTTCATTCAGTGGCTTGATAAGCCAGGATTTCTAGTGATAGCGTGAGGTAACCTCACTTATCTTTCTGTCTGTGATATTCTCTATAACTGGATTGTCGAGAAGGCATCTAGAGATTGTATATAAAAATCACTACTGCATAATAATAAAAACCTAAGAGCTGCTGCATTGGTTTTCTCGTATTGGGTTTTTCCGGGGACATTTGTCCAAAAATCACTGTGTAGATGTGTTGTGTATTTCTTTCTTGTCCAGTTTTTTGTTTCCACATTTTATTTAAATGGTGAAGGCTGCAATGTATTAGTTTCGGTGTTTATTGTAGGAAACAATAAATAATTTTATTTAGTAATTAACAAATAGAAGAAACATAATCAGCGACTGCAGTAGAAATTTGGGCATCCAAATTTTCACATCTACCACAAAAAAATCGTCTGTCACTGAATAGTTCCCCATGGTGATTGTCAAGGCGAGAACATAACAAGTGCACTGCATGGTTCTATCTCCCAGCACAAGAACCAAAAATCCCTCAAACTCCTCGGTTGTGATGCTCCTCCTCTGAACCATTTGGGAACCAATGAAGTTGTGGATAGCCCCAATATCCACCAAAACTAGAACACATTGCCCCCGCACTGTGCCCCTGATCCTCAAGGTCAAAAACTTGGGTACCCCTCGCAAAGATGCAAGGACCCCTCATGCTGGTGCGAAAGGAGCTCACCTTGGTGGTGGTGGTGGTTGTCCCCTCTCCACATGTATTACACTGTCATCTTCACCCACTTGTAGCTCTACCTCGTCCTCAAGGTCATTGTCGGAAAAGACCTCAATGTAATGGGCCTTCCCTGTTATGCATCATGGCTCGGTGCCCATGGTTCCTGATAAGTGAAACACAACTTCCTCCTCTGTAGGCCTCTCCTGGTTTCCTCATCCAGCTGCCCTTGGCTCTTGTTGGCTCTCGGTGGTGGAGCCCTCATGTCTCTTCCCCTTTGTTGGAATCGCTGTGTAGGTGGTAACAGTTCAGTTCTCTAGCCTTGGGTAGGGCATCCTACAAATCTCTGTCGCTCCCCACTACATCTTACAAGGTTGTGGACCTGGTGGACCTCACCAATCCCTCCAGTGGCTTTGCTAGCCCCTCTACAAACATGAAGGCCCTCCTGGCCTCTGATAGATCACGCACCATCACTAACAACCTCATAAACTTTGAAATGTAGGCCTCAACACTTCCCGTCTATTTGAGCCTTGTCAGCTCCCCAAAATGCTCCTTTAGGTCTCTCCTCTCGAAACGCTCCAACACCTTCATAATGAACTCCTCATAGGTTGCCACTCCAGAATGCCCCATCGTGGTTAGCCCATGGAACCAAAAGTCATGGGCTTCTCCCTTAAAATGCAAAGTGGCAATTTTAATTGCCTCTCCTTCCTTCATTTGATTAAGCTAGAAATGGACATCCAACTTCTCCACCCACGATTTTGCTAAGCTCTTGATCGAACCATCAAAAGTTTGCGGGAACAATCTAGCTATGGTGTGCTGTAAGTTGGTGCCATGAGTGTAGCTTCCTCCACCTTGTCCCTTTCCCCTGTTATTACCTTTCGGGTAACAAAAGTCCCTAAAGGTAATGGCCTTTCTAAAGTTAGGCCCATATGACTGATACTTTATAAAATAGTCCGCCATAAGCATCTCCTCTCTCCCTTGCAGCCCTCTAGCACCGGACGCTATAAATGTAGGAATGGTGGACCTGGGTGGTGTGCTGGGAATGAGAGGTGCGTTGGGGCCATGAGCCCCTTGCTGATGCGAAGTGCCAGAGCCTTCACCAATTTAGAATTCACCTTGAATCATTTTGCCCCAATTGTTACTGCAATTTTCTTGCCTCAGCTCCTCAATACCTTTGGACAAATCCTGCACAACCTTAAGAATAGTTTGGGCAAACTCCTCCTCTTTACTCCCTCTATCTCTGACGTTATCCCCCATGTTTGGCCTTTCGACCTTTGGTTCAACAACCTTTGGATCTGGGGTGATTTGTAGCTGCCTCTCTCCGCTTCTATACCTCTGCATCCTATAAGTTACGTTTTGTTGGTCTTCTGGTGTCATATATTGATGCTTCTCCCCACAGGCTAAGCCAAGACTATGAGCTCTGATACCACTGTAATATCCCTAAGGGAAATTTACAACAATAAACAAAACATGCATAAACATAAACACACAGAAAATTTTCTCAAACATCAGAACACCAAATAGAGCCAAAAATTGCATTGTTGAGCCATTTTATTGATAAAGCATGAAGTTAAATTGGGTGCTTGGAATGTATGCATACATGGGCTTGCCCAACGCAAGCTAGCTGAGCCCAAGTGATGAATATGAAGTCCCTCAAGCGTACTAGCTGATGTTCCCTTGGCTCTGTGCTGGAATGCTTAGAAAATTTCGGGAAATTGACCTCGGGACCTCCACCAAATACCTAGAATAACCCACCAAGGAATTTGCCAATTATTGACCTTGGAATTTCGGCCCAATTTCCCTCAATGGCACTGTCGCTGGGAAATTCGATCCACTTGAAAATCCTGTTGCTAAAAGCCCCCAAAATGGCTACAATTACCCAAAAAAGTCCTCTCTAGATTCTTCCTCAAGTTTCAACCCCAAACTCCCTTCTCTTCTCAACCCCCAAGTGTGACTCCTCTAATGACTGTGTTGCTGCTGCTGGGACCTCCCTTAAACTCACACTTCTCTGCTCCTAGATCAAACTAGAATGGATGAGACTCCCTTCTTGGGTTGACACTCGAAGTCTACCAAAGCAAGGGTTGAGATTTCTGCTCGAAAACACTTGTGCTAAACAACACTTGCAGACTTGGCTTCAACTCAAGCATGCTACTCTAAGAAATTCTCAAATAATCATGAATGACCAAAATGAGTGCCTCTTCCTCTTTTTGTCAAAGAGCCTCCAAAATGTCCATGTGGGCCCAACTCGACTTTCCCCCACCAACTTGCTCCAATGAGTGTGTGTTTCCCTTGCGGGCCACATTTCTCTATGGGTGGCCCCACATATCACTAGTAGCTTGATTTTCCTCCTCCGTCCTAATGTTTGGGCTTCACTTTACTCAAAAATGCATGTGGGGAGTCTAAACCCACATTCCCCAAGTGCAAGTGCGAATTTATCCAAAATTGAGCTAAATTGATATTTACCCTTAGCAATGTTGCTAAGTGGGGATATCAGAGGGTGTGGATCAAACAACAAAAAGAAAGGTTGTGGCACTTGGTCCAATGGACAAGATTTTTCAGAAAGAAAGACGGGAAGATCTTGATATCACCATTGCATTCTTTTTCTATTTGAACTTCATATCCTTTAATGTTGCATGTTCACTTTTATTCCTTGAGATGTGCCGAACTCTAACTTAAGGGGCTCCATTAGGGTATGTGCCTCCTGAGTTAGAGAAACTTAGAACCACATTGTTGACTAAGGCAAAGAAAGAGGCGGGCAAAATGCTTGAGCCTATTAAATCACCATGGCCAACATTTGGGGTTAGTATTGGTTTTGATGGATGGACAGATCTAGCATGCCACCCACTCATTAACTTCAGGGCATCTTCCTTGGATGGACTAGTTTTCTTGAAATCAATGGATGCACTTGGACAATACAAGGATGTACAATATATTGGTGAGTTGTTCATTAAATTTATTGAAGATGCATGTATTGATTCTTTTGTGCAAATCATTATAGACTATGCACCTGTTTGCAAGGCTGGTGGCATGATTATGGAGGCTAAATATCTACAAGTATTTTGGACACCTTGCATTATACATTCCTTGAATTTAACACTTAAAACTATTGCTTCAAATGTGGCTTGGATTGGAAGTATTACTGGGGATGAACAATATATCCACAACTTTTTACAAAATAATACAAATGCCCTCACAATCTACAAGGAGTACACCCATCTATCATTGTTGAAGATTGCAAATACATGGTTTGCCCCTTCATTTATCATGTTAAAGAGGTTGAGGGAGGTCAAGACTGCTCTTGGGGCCATGGTTATTTTAGAGTATTAGTAATTTTGGAGAAAGATAGATCAAGCAGCTTAAAAACGAGTCAAGGACACAGTGTTAGATGATGCTTGGTGGGAGAGGGTAAATCTCACTATTAAGATCATGGACCCTATTATTGCTTTGTTACGATTTGCAAATACAAAACAAGCCATCCTAGGAGAGGTTTATGAGGGATGGGATTTCATCATTGAGTCTGTGAGGACCATTATTTTACAGAGTGAGTGCCCTAAGTATGAGACATCATCAGATGCCTTCTTCACCACCATAAGCAGATGGGACAAGAATTGCACACCTTTGAATTGTTTGGCTTACTCATTGAACCTGTTGACCTTGCCACTTACACCTACCTACAAGTTAGTGAGAAAAGCCTTCAATCCCACAAGGTGTGGTTGGTGGCAGGGAACTCAGAGAAGGGGTTGTCTCACTAATCCCGACTCTCTTTGTTTGAGCTATCACCTAGGTTAGCTAAGGGGGGTGGTCCGTAATGAAAAATTAAGTTAAAAGATGCAAGTTTCTAGGAGAGTGTTATAGTGAAAATGGATTACTTTTAAGGATTTATGATCAAATATGAAGTGAGCAACTTGAAATAACAATGTCAATCATTAATATGACAAAAAACATAAAACTAGTGCCTTATAAGGAATTTGCTCAACAATTTAAAGATATATTTGCTCAAAGCAAAATACAATGCTCTCAAAAGAGAAAGCAAAGTAACGCTAAAATGTAAGCAAAAATTGTTAGCACATGATAGGTAAGATACAAAACGTTTTTGACATAATACTCTTTATAAATCAAAATATGTGAAACATATCTTGCCAAAACCCAAAAATTAGTAATTAACTTGGAAATGTAAAAGAAACGAAGTGCTAAACCAAGACATCAATATGCAATTAGACTTGAAACATGAAAAGAAAACACTTGTTTGAAAGAATTACAATACTTGCTTTTGGAATAGACTTTGCATATGAAAACTCAAATCATCAAGAGACAAGTAAAGTAAATGTAATGGAAAGTGCTCTTGGTTAATTTTATTAATTATCTCTGCAACAAGATTACACTTTAACTCTTCAATCCTCAGACCTCACTCTCACCCAAAGATATGAATCTCACAATGAGGATTCAAAAGACGAGTAGAGGATCCCTAAGATGTCTACTTCAACCAACTGATGTTGGAGGGAAAATTTTAATGAGGCTTGGGGCCTTCCTATACTAAAATGCCTAGATGAAATGCATATAAGTGTTTTTCTCCAAAATAAAATAATGTTACGTGCAAATGCTTTAAAGGGATTGATTTACAATGCTTGAAAATGAAATAGTCTTCAACATAAGTTGCAATTATAACTTCAATTGGAGGAATAGAATTAACTTACAAGTGTTGCATGTGTCTCATCAATGAATTAAAATGATACAAGTAATTTGCTTGAAAATAAAATTTGTTTCAAATAGAGAATGACAATAAATTGCTCCAATATTCAAGATAACAATGTAGCATAAAAAGGAAGCATGTATTCAAGTGCTCATGAAACAACTTACCAAGGTAAATGGAAACGAATCAAAGTTTGTTAGGAATATAAAATGTGTTGAAGTTTCTAAGTTTACTTAGTTAGAAACCCTCCATGCACTCTATTTGATTTATTCCTATCTACTTGTTACCTATTCTTAACAAATTATTTACAATGTAAATACTTAAAATAAACACCAGTGCATGCTCAACATATTATAGATCAACAACTAAAAGAAACAAGAACAAACACACCATATGACACCATTGTTTTTGGACTAATGTCCCCGGAAAAACTCAATTTAAGAAAACCGGTGCAACTATCCGAGGGTTTTCTTATTAAGCAATATCAGAGTACAATCTGGGTGTCGAAACTGGCCTACCCAACAGAGAATTTCCTTGGCATTAATACCTATCAATTTCTGACAAATCTACTGGCTGAAACCCTGCATAATCCTTTCGGCAACTACTTAGCACTAATCTGTCTCTGAAACCCCAACGTCTGCCCAATCTGCACTGCGTCAGCCTCTCCTATCCTTACACTGGCCCTGCGTCAGCCCTAGAAGGCCTTGCGTCAACACTCTGAGCCTCTACGTCAACTACGTTGGCCCCTCTGTTGCTCTGCACAGCACTTAGCTGCCTTTGCGTGGCCTTGCATGAGCACTGGCTGCTCCTGTGTCTCTCTCTTTGGCTGCCCTGTTGGTCTCCGGCATTATCTCTCCCTATCTGTCTCTCTGTACTCAATGCCCCTCAACTGCTCTCCTGATCACTGATTCTATCTTTCTTAGCAAATCCCGCTCTAGAGAATAGAATGACTGATCACTCTAGTGTTTTTTCCAAGTGATCCTCAAGCCTCCTCTTGTTCTTTTCCTGTTGACATCTCAACGGCCAATATTAAGTCCCTAATCAACGACTAAGATTAGATCTGGCTTGATCCATGTCTTTTGGACCACTCTAACACAGATTCATATTAATACACATTAATATTTTATTTTCCCTAAGTTTAGACTTATGGACACAATTAAAAATATTAACTATTTTAATATCTCATGATCTGTTAGAATCTGCCCAAACTCTTTCTGGGTATTGGATATCTGATGTGCCCCAACCTCTCAACCAAATTTTGTGGCTAGAGCACATCTGATGCTACCCAAATCAACACTCCCTCTTAGCGATGACTGTGCTCTAACAATACTCCTCTCTGAGTACTACTCTCATCATCCGGCATCAGTACCTGTGCTTATGCTTGGCCTTCCTGCCCAACATCCTCTGCACTATTGCCTTCTGTACTGCTGCCCATGGTTCTGCCACTGCCACTGCTGCATCTGTACAACCGCTCCCTTTGCATCTGTGCTACTGCTGGTCCTTTCTCCCAGCACTGCATCCGCATTGCACTTCCTCTCATCATGTTGCATAATGCCTCCCACTGCTACGCTACAACTCAGTTACTGAGAAGTAAGTAACTGATCTCCCAACTGACCTCCCTATTGGGCTAGAGACACCCACTGATGCTGAAGCTCCCTTTGCCGTTGACAAGTGCTCTCTCTCTGACCTCTGCGCTGCTGCAACAACTCTCCTGCATCTCGGACTGTTTTACACCTCTCTGTGTCATCCTGCACTGGTGCAACACTCCTGTGCCTCTCGCACTGCTGCAGCCTGCTGGCCTTGCGTTGTCTTGGGACAACTGCATTGTAGCTCTCTCTGCCGCTCCATCCGCATTCTTCTATACCCACATCAACGAGTCTTGCTACTCCTCTTCGGGGCTCCTGCAGTAAGGTCTAATCCAAGAGGTTGAGTACCTCAAGGATCCTGCCCCTCATCACCTATAGTCTGCTTGACTACAGCGCGATGTCTCCCCACTTCCGCTGAAGGGGTGCGTGTGCACTAATGGCACAGTCATCGTCTGTCTCCACTTCCTTCTTTGCCCACGCTGGCACTGCCTTAGTCTTGGAAGACTCCCTTACTCTTCTTCTTTAGACATTGGGTCGCATAGTTCCCCACAGTGGAAGCACTTGATCTTGGAGAGATCTTTCTTCTTCCGCTTCTCCTGCTTTCCCTCAGATGTTAGGGCCACATCTTCTTCCTCGGGCTTGACTTTGATCCCCTTACTGCTGCTACCTGTCTTTGACTACTGTCTGATCTCTTCCTGGGGAAGAGTTGCCCACATCTCTGTTGGCATTATGATACAGGTGTTGTCCTTGATGGCAACTCACTCAGATGAAAGATCACAGTACAACAGGTTAACAGCAAAGGATTACAGATCGGACTACAAAGAATGAAGAAAGAGAGGTATACGCAGGTTCACCTTGACAAAGGTGCGTATACACGCAGGTTCCCTGAACACAAGTAGCGTATACGTACACACGCACTTACACAGAAGGAAAAGTGCGTAGATCTTGGAAAATTAAGTTTTTGGTCCAAGGTATTTGGTCCATGGTATTTTAATCCATGGTATTGGTCCAAGGTATCTGGTTTGAGGTATTGACCCTAGGTATTTGGTTCAAGGTATTGGTCCTAAGTGGTTTTGGTCCATGGTATTGAGAAAGGCCTAAAACTATAAAAGGAGGAGAAAATCAATAGGCCAGGTGTGCAAGTATCGAATATCTGATAAAGTGTGAGATCTAATATGCAGGGTATTGGCTTATGGCGCTGTGCTTGATCTGAACCCGGGATGAACCTTAGCGGTTGATGGAGGAGGATATACATTTCTATCAGCAATTCTTGCATATATGGTAGGTAAAAAGCAATATGAAACTAATGCCAGGGTTGTCAATACATTATTGGGAAGTCTGTCACAATCAGAGTTTGTCAAAGTTATGCAGCTCAAATCAGCCAAAGAAATATGGGACAAAATCGTTCTAAGCTACGAAGGAGACTCTTAGGTAAAACATGTTAAACTACAAACTCTCAGAATTCAATCTAAAACTCTTAAGATGCACAATGATGAAAGTATAACTAGTTACTTCTTACATATGGATGAGGTTGTTAACTGCATGAAGAATCCGGGTGAAGAGATAAAGGAAGTTACCTTAGTTAAGAAAGTTTTAAGATCCTTGTTTGCTAAATTTGAATCAAAAGTGTTTGCCATAAAAGAAAAACAGGATCTACAAACTACCACTATGACATAGCTTTACGGAATCTTAACTGCCTTTGAGATGAGAAAAGGAGGCCCATCAAATATGAGAGAAGCCGCATTTAAAGCTTCAGCAAAAGGAAAGGAAGAACTCAATGAATCAGGATATATTTCAGAAGAAGAAGATGAAGTAAACTTTGTCAAGAAGTTTCAACGGAGTTCCGGAAGATTTAGAGGTAAACTACCTTTCAAATGTTTTGCCTGGGGTAGAGTCAGTCATTATGCTGCCAAATGTCCTCATAAAGATAAATATGATAAAGGGAAGAAATCTGCAAAATGGAATAGAAAACAAAGTGTAAGTAAAAAGAGTTACTATATTGATGAAGATAGCGATGGTTTATCAAATAGTGATGAAGATGAAAATAGTAATTACTATAGACTTCTAATGGCTTATGAAGATGATAATTTTTAAGATGCTTTAGAAGAAGATGACCTTCATGAAGAAATCTCTAAACTCAAAATTTGCTTAGAAGAAAAGAATATGATTATAGATACCTTGACATACCAACTTGCTGAAAGAGAAAAACACAATGAAAAACTAGATGTGAAATTATGGGTCTAAGAAAGGATCTTGAGAAAACAAAATCTCTCAATCTTAGATTTGCTAAATTATCATAAACCTTAAATGAAATTATCAAAGTGCAGCGTTCTCCTCTGATAAATACAGGTCTTGGATACACTGAAGAAGCATCTCAATCATAGAAGCCGTCAACCTCCACTAAAAGCTATCTCGATGCAGCAAAGAACAGTGAACGGTATGACAATCATCAGCAAAGGCATAAAGCAGATCACCAAGTAAATCAGGCTCAATTTGCTTCAAGGATGAACAAAAGCCACAGCCAACCTCAGGTAAATCATACTCAATTTGCTTCAAAGATGAATATCAATAGAAACTACAATCACCAGGTCAATAGATTTGATAATCGCAGGAACTTCTTTGATTGTCAGTGTTTCTCATGTCATAATTTTGGACACAAAGCTGCTCAATGTGTTGTTTACAAAATTATCATGACTAGAGAAGCACGAAATCAAAGGAATGTGACAGGGATCAAGAAAATTTCCTATAATAACGTTTCTCTTTTTGAAAATGAAATAGAATGCTCAATCTATAACAACTTTGGCTGTGAAGAATCTGAATGCAGGAGTAAATTTCGGAAAATATCTCAACAGGAGAAAACGCCATTAAATCCCAAAATATGGAGAAGGAAAGAACCTCAAACAAAAATATGTGGTATAACCTTGTATGCAGAAGGACAAGAAAATCAGTGGTACATCGACAGTGGATGTTCAAAACACATGATAGGTGACAAAGAAAATCTTCACTCATATAATGCCTTAGAAAAAAAAAAGAATATCTCATTTGGAAACGACACTCCTGTTGTCATAAAAGGTAAAGGCTCTATTTTCTTGAAAGAAAAGGTTAAAGCTGAGAATGTTATGTATGTAGATGGTCTAAAGCATAACCTATTGAGTGTTAGTCAAATGTGTGATCAAGGAAATGAAGTGGTTTTTCTATGAAACGGATGTGTTGTTCGTGAGCTTGATACAGGGGAAACCGTAATCAAAGGTACAAGAACTCCAAACAACTTATACATATTCAAGGGAGGACAACAACAATGCTATCTAAGAAAAAATGATGAAAATTGGCTATGGCATAGTCACAGAAGATTGGGACATCTAAGCTTTTCTCAAATAAGAAAAACATGCAGATTCCAAGTTGTTCGTGATCTTCCAGATATCAACATTCCTAAAAATACAATATGCAAACCATGTCAATTCGGTAAGCAAACTAGATCTCACTCCATTGAAAAAGAAGGGTCAGCTAGTAAGCCTCTTGAACTTGTTCATACTGATTTATGTGGACCATCAAGGAAAAAGTCACCTCGTGGAGGAAAATACTTTATATTGTTCATTGATGATTTTTCCAGAATGTGTTGGATAGGTCTTCTAAAGCATAAAGATGAAGCATTTGAAAAGTTCAAAGTCTTCAAAGCTTTGGTTGAAAATGAATCAGATCGCAAAATCAAATGCCTCAGATTTGATCGAGGGGGGGAATTTACCTCGGATGAATTTTTTGACTTTTGTGAACAACATGGAATAAAAAGGCAGTTCCCCATCGCAAGGACTCCTCAACAAAATGGGGTGGTAGAAAGAATGAATAGAATTGTTCAACAAATGGCTCGAGCTATGTTAGATGAATCTGGAACCCCTGCAACCTTTTGGGGTGAAGCTGCATTCGCCGTTGTAACTATTCTCAACCAAGCAAATGTTCGGGTAAACAACACTCAAACTCCACATAAATTTTGGTATGGTAAGACTCCTACGGTAAATTACTTCAAAGTTTTTGGAAGCAAATGCTATATCAAAAGGACTAATGAAAAACTTGGTAAGTTTGAGCCTGGAGTAGATAAAGGTATTCTTCTTGGTTACTCTTCCCGAAGTAAAATATATAAATGTTATAATAAAAGACTTGGGAAAATTGTTCAAAGTATTGATGTTGTAGTTGACGAAGCATGCAAAAATCCAAAACAAATAAAAACCGAAGATTATGACAATGAAGAAGATGGGGATTATTTTCCCACATCAAATCAAAATGATTCTTAAGAAGAAACTAATGAAACACCAGAAGAAGAGATAACAGTAGAAGAAAAGACTCTGTCTAGGTATGTTTAGAAAAGTCATCTAGAAATTCAAATTTTAAGGGAAAAAGAGGTAGGTGTACAGACAAGAAGAACTATTACAGAAACCTCAAGCTATCTAGCATTACTATCCTCCACCAAACCTCAAAATGTAAATGAAGCATGCAAAGATGAATGTTGGGTCAAGGCCATGAATGAAGAAATTGAGCAAATTGAAAAGAATAAATACTTGGGAATTAGTTCCTAGACCTCATGATAAGAATATCATAGGAATAAATGGATATTCAAAAACAAGTTGAATGAAAATGGAGAAGTTATTAGAACAAGGCCAGACTTGTTTATAAGGATATGCTCAACAAGAAGGTATAGATTTTGAAGAAACTTTTGCACCTGTTGCTAGACTTGAAGCCATAAGGATGTTTCTTGCTTTTTCTAGTTTTTAAAAATTTAAAGTATACCAAATGGATGTAAAATCTACCTTCCTTAATGGAGACTTAGAAGAAGAAGTCTATATTGAACAACCAGAAGGATTCATTCTTGGAAATGATGCAAAATTCGTATGTAGACTTAGAAAGGCTCGCTATGGTCTAAAATAGGCTCCAAGGGCTTGGTATTACCGTCTTGACAAATATCTTCACCAACAAGGCTTTTCAAAGGGGTCAGCAGATAACAATCTATATACAAAGTTTGACACTGATAAATTGCTAATAATTGTTGTTTATGTTGATGATATCATTTTTTGGTAGCAATGAAGAATCCATGAGTCAGAATTTTGCTTCAGTAATGCAACGAGAATTTGAAATGTCCTTGCTTGGTGAGCTTACCTATTTTCTTGGTCTACAAGTTCAACAAAATAAAGATGGTATTTTTCTTTCACAAACCAAATATCTCAAATAGATTTTGAAAAAGTACAGCATGGAAGATTCTAAACCAGTGGGTACCCCAATGGTCATAGGATGTAGTCTCAACTCAAATGATGAATCAACAATAGTACATCAACCAACTTACAGATCTATGATTGGCAATCTGCTTTATCTAACAAGTACCCGACCTGACATCATGCATGTAGTAGGAATAGTTGGAATATTCCAAGCAAATCCAAAGGAAACACACCTTTAGGCAATCAAAAGGATTTTCAAATATCTTCAAGGAATATAGAACTTTGGTTTATGGTATCCTAGAGATACAAATTTTATTTTTCATGCATATACAGGTGCAGACTGGGCAGGAAGTGTTGATAACAAAAAAAGCATTAGTGGTGGTGCATTGTATATTGGTTCCAAGTTAGTGTCTTGGTTTAGCAAGAAACAAAGTTCAATTGCATTATCTATAGTTGAAGCAAAATATGTGGCTGTTGCATCTTGCTACACACAACTACTTTGGATGATGCAAACTTTGCAAGACATTCAGACCACATGTACTCCATCCATATCTATTTTATGTGATAATACAAGTGCCATCAGTGTTTCGAAGAATCCAGTCATGCACTCCAAAACTAAGCACATACCCATGAAATATCATTTTTACGTGAACAATTGCGTGAACAAAATGTCAAATTGGAGTATGTTCCCTCCAAAGAACAAGTTGCTGATATATTCACTAAACCATTGCCTAGAGAGACATTTGAATATCTCAGACAAAAGTTGGGAGTAGTTGTTGCATCATCCTGCTGTTAAATCCCATTTTTCAGAGAAAGGTTGTTATATGCAAGTTTCATGAAGCGTAGTCACGTACATACACGAGTTTTTGTGGGCACAATCGCGTATATGTTGGTTTGAGGAAAAGCTGTGGGCCAAACTCAGGAAAAAGGGGTCTGATATGGTTTTGTCAATTATTTGCTCTGTTTGATGATGGTTACAATCTATTGATAACATGTGGAAATATGTTGGTCCTCATAAGTTGTTGATAACTTGATGTATATCTGATTGATGATGATGCCTTGATATTTCTTACTGATATATGCAATAATCAGATCTGCCAGTGAACATCTGGCACAGGTTCAGGGGGAGCATATGCTTCTAATAATGTATTGTTGGCATTATCTTAGAAGATCTTGGTACAGATCCGCATTATTGTTTTGATTCTGGTGACTCTTTTGATGATGGAAATATACACGCTGTTGATCTTGATGTTGTTGATAGTGTAGATCATATATGGTGTATGTTGTTGATAGTGTAGATCATATATGGTGTATGATAGTTGCTGATAACTATCATGGTCTTGTTTAGATCGGTTGTCCTTATTATAAATGTCATGTATATCATTTAATGTAAAGGTCATGAAAAGATCTAATTTGTAACCCCACTATGCATGGGATGGATGATGTAATATTTCATGTTTTTGTCATGTATAAACAATTGATATATCCCCACTTGGTTCGGTGGATGAGTTAAATTTGGTATATCCCCACTTGGTTGGGAGATGGATGTATGAGTCATTAGTGATAGGAAGGTCATCATCACATAGTTGATTTATAGAGTCATGTTATTCCTTTTGGAAAATCTTCTTGCAGACTTTGGTAGTGCTCAGGGGGAGCATGGACTCAATCATGGGAGCTCAATCAGTACATTTCAGCATATCAGAGAATTCAGCATGTACTCAGGGGGAGCATGACTCTTTGCCCTTGATGTCAAAGGGGGAGAGTGACTTGGAGTTGTTGTTGCCATCAAATCCAAAGGGGGAGATTGTTGGCATTATGATATAGGTGTTGTCCTTTATGGAAACTCACTCAGATGAAAGATCACAGTACAGCAGGTTAATAGCAAAGAATTACAGATCAGACTACAAAGAATGAAGAAAGAGAGGTAAACGCAGGTTCACCTTGACCAAAGTGCGTATACACGCAGGTTCACTAAACACAAGTAGCGTATACGTACATGCGTACTTTCATAGAAGGAAAAGCGCATATATTTTGGAAAACTAAGTTTTTGGTCCAAGGTATTTTGATCCATGGTATTGGTCCAAAGTATCTTGTCAAAGGTATTGACCCTAGGTATTTGGTCCAAGGTATTGGTCCTAAGTGGTTTCGGTCCATGGTATTGAGAAAGACCTAAAACTATAAAAGGAGGAGAAGATCATTAAGCCAGGTGTGCAAGTATCGAATATCTGATGAAGTGGGAGATCTAGTATGCATGTTATTGGCTTATGGTGCTGTGTTTGATCTGAACCAAGGATGAACCTTAGCGGTTGATGGAGGATAAGATCTAATGATGGATCGAGATCTTAAGGCTTGAAATGAATTATTTTTATATGGTTTGATCATGTTTATTCTAGATCTGAATACTGACGCATGTGTTGTTCTGTAAATATTATGATCTAGGTATAACTGAAGTCTGTAGAATTATGAATAAATATTTGCAGATGTATACAGTGTACACTGGTTGGCTTTGAGAAAAGTGCATGTACACGTAGGTTCGACACATGGAAGTAGCGTATACCTTATAAAGTATGTTTTAGTGGTTTCTGTTTGCTGTTGCAGAGTTCTGAGTTCTGGTTATTGTATTTTGGTGATAGTATTCTGAATGATCAGATTGATGGGTTGTCAAAGTGATTGATTGATTCAGTTGTCGTTGGTTCAGAAAGTGATTGGTTGATGCAGATGTATTTGATGATTAAATTACAGATATGATGTTGTTGATGGATCCAGTCTGAAAATTTATGAAACATGGTCCTTGGAGGAAGAAAGTAGGTCGTAGCCTTCTGTAGATCGCAGCCTACGTACTAGTAAACATATTGGCTAATACAAGAGTTAGGGGGTTGTAACTCCCTTCCAGTAGAAGCTGGAGAACGAGAGAAGGTTGTAACCTCCTGCAAGTAGAAGTCTGCATACTCGTATAATTCTACACCAATACAAAATTGTAAACATATTTTCTTATTATTAAAAGAAGACAGACACGCAGGTGGTTTTCACCTACATTGGGTTTCCACCTTATATCTTAGTGTTCATGTGTGTTGCTTATGTGTGATGATTTATTCTGCTTTTACTGCACTTTTTAATAAATCTCTGATATACTGGTTATAGTTCAATGCATGATAAATTGGGTAAATCAAAAGTTCTCTGCATATATGTTGGCTACTTTAAGTACAGTCATGTATACACACTAGTTCACTTAGCTTTAAGTAGAGTATACAAATCTGTTTGGAAAATTAAATTATTGATCTGATAACACTGATTCACCCCCCCTTTTAGTATTATTTCCAATAATCTCGTCCCATGGTGGAAGTGTCCCTCTGCCCAATATACTCTGGACAAATACTTCCTAGTCTTTTGAGACAACATTCAGGGCTGTCCTCACCATTAGCTCCTGATCCGGTGTCGCCCCTATAGCAGTCCAGTGGTCTCGGATCTCATTCAGTCCTCCGAGGAAGGTGTCAATTGATTGACCCTTCTTCATCTAATACGACCTCATCTGATTCTCGAGCAACATTCTTCTCTGCACAAAAGTATGTTGGTATAGATTCTTGAGAGCCTCCCACATCTCAAATGTCGTTTTCTTCTTGGCTGTATGTGGTACCACATGATCCTTGACCCTGTTAAGGATAATGCACTTGGTCCTCGCCCTCGCCTCCTCGTACCTGTCAGTATCACTAGGGTCGACCTCGACAACTATTACCTTCAAGGTGAAGTTCTTGACACGATTCATGTCAAGCACTGATAAGATTCCAGCCTTCCAGACTACGAAGTTCGATGCTCCGTCCAGTCTATCCTGGTCTCTTACCCCGTGTAGTGCCATGATACTCCTCTACTTCCCTACTAGAAGTTCTTTGTTCGACTCCGCTTAGTCTCTACTTCTCGTTTGGAAGTTCTCTTCTAGACTCTCTCTGAGCCCTGATTTCCCTCCTGGAAATCCTTCTGCCACTTGTCGAGATGTCCCCCACTCTGATCGTCTTGTGTAATAGCACTGCTGATCCGGGTTTCTCAGCGAGAAACCCTCGGTAACAACTCCTCTGGCCCTGCTCTGTTAGGTATTGTTCTGACTACAGTACCTCACTAACTCCACTCTGCAATATTCCTGCAGCCTTCTAGACCCTAGCAACTGCCTCTCTGTGAACTGCGTCAGCCCCTCTCTGCCTCACGCTAGCCCTGCATCACTCGAGATGGGTCTGCGTTAGCTTTTGGATGCCCTGCATCAGCCCTCTGGCCCTCTGCATCAACAACGTTGGCCTCTCTGAGGCTCTGCGCAGCACCTGACTTCCTCTGCGTGGCCCTGGCTGGCTTTGCGTCACACTCCTTGGCTTTTGCGCTGCTAGAAACAACTCCTGTCACCTCAGGACAATTGTTCTCTGCTGCTATTGCTCCGCTCGACTGATGTCTTTTAATCGTCCTGTGATCTGCAACCATGCTCTGATACCATGTTGAAGTTTCTAAGTTTACTTAGTTAGAAACCCTCCATGCACTCTATCTGATTTATTCCTACCTACTTGTTATTTTTCTTTAACAAGTTATTTACAATGTAAATATTGAAAATAAACACTAGTGCATGCTCAACATACTACAAATCAACAACTAAAAGAAAGAAGAACAAACACACCATATAACACCATTGTTTTTGGACTAATGTCCCCGAAAAAACCCAATGTGGGAAAACCGGTGCAGCTATCTAAGGGTTTTCGTATTAAGCAATATCATAGTATAATCTGGGTGCTAAAACTGGCCTACCCAACAAAGAATTTCCTTGGTAGTAATACCTATCAGTTTCTGACAAATATACTAGTTGAAACCCTGGATAATCCTTTCGGTAGCTACTCAGCACCAATCTGCCTCTGAAACCCCAACGTTTACCCAATCTAGATTGTGTTAGCCTCTCCTAGCCCAGCGTTGGCCCTACGTCAGCCTATCTTGGTTTGTGTTAGCCCCAAGAGGCTTTGCATCCGCTCTCTAAGCCTCTGCGTCAGCTACGTTGGCCCCTCTGGTGCTCTGCGCAACACTTAGCTGCCTCTGCGTGGCCCTGCGTGAGCACTGGCTGCTCTTGCCTCTCCCTCTCTGGTTGTTCTGCTGCTCTCCGACACTATCTCTACCTCTCTGTCTCTTTGTACTCAATGCCCCTCAGCTGCTCTCCAGATCACTAATTCTATCTCTCTTAGCAAACCCCACTCTAGAGAATAGAATGACTGATCACTCTGGTGTTTTCTCCAAGTGACCCTCAAGCCTCCTCTTATACTTTTCCTGTTGACATCTCAACAGTCGAGATTAAGTCCCTAATCAACAGCTAAGATTAGATTTGGCTTGATCCATGTCTTTTGAACCACTCTAACACAGATTCATATTAATACACATCAATATTTTATTTTCCCTAAGTAAAAATATTAATTATTTTAATATCTCCTGATCTGTTTAGAATCTGCCCAAATCCTTTTTGGTTATTAGAAATCTCATGTGCTCCAACCTCTCCATTAATTTTCGTGGCTAGAGCACATCCGATGCTACCCCAAATCAACAAAATGCTTGCATATAAAGGATGAATTGTCCAAAGTAAGTGTAAGCTTGTAGCTTCAAGCAACAATGAGATAGAGAATGCAAAGCTCACATGAAATTTTAACAAACTTTAACTTAATGAAATGTGATCGTGAGGTTGTGTTAATTCCCAATTAAAGCATGCAAGTGAATGAGATATGAAAGCTTAAACCATGCAAATGTCAATCCACCCAAGAGAAGTCTCCCTCTAAATGGGGAGATAGGACACCAAGGGAGAAATCCCAAGCTCCCACAAGAAAATTAGATTTTTAATTAATATTACAATGAGAAGAGGGCCCTTCAAAGTCCTCAACTAAACTTCAAAGAGGGTCGTCACAATAATTGTTTGAAATTTGAACACTAGACCTCCTTTCTTGAGAAAGTAGTGACAAGATCTCACAAAACTTATGCAAGGGAAACAAGGTGTTAGTTTCCTTCAAATGACCACGACTTAGAGAGGAAAATGGGCAGCCCTCTAGTGAACTCTACTTGGCCAAAATAAGTCTCAAAAGGGCTCACGACATCCTTGGAAATCGAACCCCCAACATTTGTGAAAGTCCTGTAAATACTTGTTAAATGTTGTGGGAGGTTGCTCTTCAAAATCTGTCACACAAGAATTAACAAACAATCCAAACAATGGCTGCAAAATAAGTTAAGTATTAGTGAAAAACTCAACAAGATAGAATGTATATTTACATTTATAATTTACAAAAGGCTAAGCTAAAGAGTGAGAGTAAACTCTCATCTTTGCTTAACCATCATCAAGCTCTTAGATAGCAAATGAAAGAAATGAAGTACAATGTTTTTTTAAAAGAGATTTAAATTTAGAAGTACTCGGTTTGTGTACAAGCTATGTTCCAAAAACCTTTGCAAAACCACTTTGTAAGATAAGACTATGAAGGCTCAAAGAACAAATAAGAGCTCTTTTAAGAATGCATAAGAGTGAGTTGGTTTCTCCAAAGACTTCTCTTCACACTTGATTCTGTGATCACAACAAGATGTTCCCTCTACAAAACTTTAATCAAGAGTTAGTTCCATATAGATTCAATAATAAACAATGAAAAGAAACTCTAAAGATTTATTTAAAACCAACTAGAGCGTACTTATAAATCAAATGTCAAAGCAAAATAGCTCTACATTAACAAATCTATAAGACCATATGGAATCAAATTAAATCAAAGCACGAGTAAAATGAATTATATCTATGATCAACAATTCATCACACTCCCAAAAGAGGAACACCTCATGAATGAAACCCCAAAGTCTTTATTGATATTTTTGGAAGTGTATAAGGCACTAGCACTTCCGTAAGCACGATAGCTAGTAACAATATGATACAAATGAGAGCTCAAGGCTCTATTATATAGAACTATGGGAACCAATCCAAATGTAAAAGTGATTAAACAAGTTGCATGAAGTGACAATCCCAAAGAGAAATTCGAATTTGTTGAATGGAGCTCCAGTGCCAAATGTAAAAATTGAATTCTGGCAAGTGGACATCATTTTTTTCTTCCCTTATGTGCCAAATTCGAATTTTATGATGGAATGACAAGTGTATATGGGTGTTAACTCATGTGGGACAATTTTCCACAAAAATCTCCACCAAATATTCTCTCAAATCCTTCCAATTGTGCATTAACTTCACAAATTTGAATTTCCATGTAAGCAACTTTCTCATTTAATGCCAAAAATTTGATTTTGTTTGAGCACATGTCCTTTCATTGATTTTAGGAGTTCACATTACCTTGGGACTTCACTTTAACTACCCCATAATTTTCCACCTCATTTCCACAACATTTAGCATGTGTGGATATTTATTTTTCTCCATTTATTTAATTTCTGGCTTAATTAATTATCTGATTTCCACTAAAGTTAGGAAAAGTGGGTTTTGAGGGTTCAAAATACATTTTTAATCCCTCAAAGTGTGTCAAAGTAGAAAGTTGAGAGTGAGAAGTGAAAATTTCATTACTTATACCCCATACAACTTCTCTAGAATGTTAGTAAAATTACAAGGGGCAAACAGATCATTCATGATGTCATGCTCACTTGACCCTAAAAGAGAAAATGGATACCAGAGAGGGGCTCCTGTCCAAGATTAGAAAGAAGTCTATGAGAAGAAAGCTTAAAGCAGAAATCCTTGCATGAAATGAAATAAGTGGAGTCGCCACTTGAACAGGAATCTAATTCTAAAATCCAACATGCAAAAACCAAAAGTTAGTTGATTTCCCAAGTACAAGAAGGCTTATTCGCGACAGCTTCACCAAAAATGTTGACCTTGCTACCTACATCTACCTACAAGTTAGTGAGAAAAACTTTCAACTCCACAAGGTGTGGTTGGTGACAGGGAACTCAGAGAAGGGGTTGTCACACTAACCCTGACTTTCTCCGTTTGAGCTATTTCCTAGGTTAGCTAAGAGGGGTGGTCTCTAATGAAAAGTTCAGTTAAAAGATGTGAGTTTCTAGGAGAGTGTTATAGTGAAGATGGATTACATTTAAGGATTTATGAACAAATATGAAGTGAGCAACTTGAAATAACAATGCCAATCATTAATATGACAAAAAACATAAAACTAGTGCCTTTTAAGGAATTTGTTCAACAATTTAAAGATATATTTGCTCAAAGTAAAATGCAATGCTCTCAAAAGAGAAAACAAAGTAACCCTAAAATGTAAACAAAAATTGTTAGCACAAGATATGTAAGATACAAAATGTTTTTGAGATAATACTCTTTATAAATCAAAACATGTGAAACATATTTTGCCAAAACCCAAAAATTAGTAATCAACTTGGAAATGTAAAAGAAAAGAAGTGTTAAACCAAGATATCAATATGCAATTAGACTTGAAGCATGAAGAGAGAACATTTGTTTGAAAGGATTACAATACTTGCTTTTGGAATAGACTTTGCTTGCATATGAAAACTCAAACCATTAAAAAACAAGTAAAATAAATGTAATGGAAAGTGCTTTTGGTTAATTTAATTAATTATCTCTACAACAATATTACAATTTAACTCTTCAATCCTCGCCCAAAAATATGGATCTCATAGTGAGGAGACAATAGAGGAGTAGAGGATCCTTAAGATGTCTACTTCAACCAACTTATGTTAGAGGTAAAATTTTAATGAGTCTTGGGGCAATCCTATACTAAAATGCCTGGATGAAATGCATGTAAGTTTTCCCCAAAATAAAATAATGCTACAGACAAATGCTTCAAAGAGTTTGATTTGCAATGCTTGAAAATCAAATAATGTTCAACATAAGTTGCAATTATAACTCAATTGGAGGAATAAAATTAGCTTACAAGTGTTGCATGTATCTCATCAATGAATTAAAATGAACAAGTAATTTGGTTGAAAGTAAAATTTGTCTCAAATAGACAATGACAATAAATTGCTCCAATATTCAAGATAACAATGTAGCATAAAAATGAAGCATGTATTCAAGTGCTCATGAAACAATTTACCAAGGTAAATGGAAACGAATCAAAGTTTGTTAAGAGTATAAAATGTTTGCATGTAAAGGACAAATTGCCCAAAGGAAAGTTTAAGCTTGTAGTTTCAAGCAACAATGAGAAAGAAAATGTGAAGCTCACATGAAATTGTAACAAAGTTTAACTTAATGAAATGTGATAGTGAGGTTGTGTTAATTCCCAATTAAAGTGTGCATGTAAGTGAATGAAGTATGAAAGCTTAAACCATGCGAATGTCAATCCATTTAAGAGAAGTCTCCCTCTAGATGGGGAGATAGGATACCATGGAAGAAATCGCAATCTCCCACAAGCAAATTAGATCTTTTATTAATAGTACAATGAGAAGAGAGTCCTTCAAAGTCCTCAACTAAATTTCAAAGAGAGACCTCACAATAATTGCTTGAAATTTGGACACTAGACCTCCTTCCTTGAGAAAGTAGTGACAAGATCTCACAAAACGTATGCAAGGGAAACAAGTTGTGAGTTTCCTCCAAATGCCCACGGCTTAGAGAGGAAAATGGGCAGGCCTCTAGTGAACTCGACTTGTCCAAAATAAGCTTCAAAAGGGCTCACAACATCCTTGGAAATTCAACCCCAACATTTGCCAAAGGTCCTGCAAACACTTGTTAGATGTTGTGGGAGGTTGCTCTTCAAAATCTGTGACACAAGAGTTAGCAAACAATCCAAACAATAACCACAAAATAAGTTAAGTATTAGTGAAAAAATCAACAAGATTAAATGTATATTTACATTTATAATTTACAAGAGACTAAGCTAAAGTGTGAGAGTAAAATCTCGTCTTTGCTTAGCCATCTTCAAGCTCTTAGATAGAAAATGAAAAAAATGAAGTACAATGTTTTTGTAAAGAGATTTAAATTTAGAAGTACTCGACTTGTGTACAAACTATGTTCCAAAAAACTCCTACAAAACCACTTTGTAAGATAAGGCTATGAAGGCTCAAAGAACAAATGAAAGTTCCTTTAAGAATGTATCAAGAGTGGGTTGATCTCTCCAAAGACTTCCCCTTACACTTGATTCTGTGATCCCAACAAGATGTTCTCTCTACAAAACATCAATCAATAATTAGTTCCATATAGATTCAATAATAAACAATGATAAGAAACTCTAGAGATTTATTTAAAACCAACTAGAGCATTTTATACCTAGAGCATACTTATAAATCAAATGTCAGTGCAAGATAGCTTTACATTAACAAATCTACAAGAGCATATGGAAACAAATTAGATCAAAGCATGAGTAAAAGGAATTATATCAATGATCAACAATTTATCACACTCCCAAAGGAGGAACACCTCATGAATGAAACCCCAAAGTCTTTATTGATATTTTTGAAAGTGTACAAGGCACCAACGCTTCCACAAGCACAATGGCTAGTAACAATATGATACAAATGAGAGCTCAAGGCTCTATTATATCGAACTTGTTGTCGCACAAATTGTCACGACAACGCTCAGACCGGGGGTTGTCACTCTGATCCCCGATCTCTCCGTTTAAGCCTGTCTCCCACGGCTAAGGGGGGTAGACCCTGAAAAGAGAAGGACGACCAACTGCGAACCAGTTGGTTTGGGAGACACGGAAGGATAAAGCACTTGATAGATTTTATTTCATTTAACGGACCAGTGCCTTGTGAAGTTAATGCTTAAACGATTGATAACCAGATGTTGCAGAGATTTAAACTGTGTACAGTAATCATTTATCATTAAATAACTTCGAAAGATATCCAGTAAATTCACTATCTTTTTAACGATGATCTGACAAATCTAAAAATAAGCTTCGAAAGATGTACATTAACCAGATATTATATTCAAGCATGCCAGATAAACATTAATCCCAAAATTTTAACCTCAGCAGGAAAAATAAAACGCGATGAGATACCCAGGCTGGCAAAATCTTTCCACGAAATTTTTTTATAGCTTTTCTAACAAAATTTTAACTAAAAAAATCTAAAACGAAAATTAAAATTTAATCTAAAAAAACTTAAAAAAGAAAATTTTATTTGTCCCTTTTTATTTTATATTTTTCATGATTTTTTTATTTTTATATTATATTTTTAATTTTATGATTTTTATTAATTTTTATTTTTATTATTTAAAAATAAAAATAAAAAAACAAAAAAAAATAAAAAAAAATCTATTTTAAATCTAAACTAAACCTAAGTAAAATTAAATGAAAAGACTTAAAACCCTAAACGATTTTTTCTTTCTTTTTTACTTTTAAATAAAATTAAACCTAAAAAAAAAGGAATAAAACTAAATTAAAACACACGTATGAAACAAACTAAAATGATTGCATCGTAACCAAACTAAAACTAAATACAAATAGTTTAAAATTTAATCTAAATCAAACCTACGCTAACCCAACGCATACGAATAAAACAAAAACGATGGAAATACGTCAACAACCTGACCTGCGCTGTTTTTACAAACCTCACGCGGATATACTCAAGGGTCTGACGGCGGAAGAAAACGGGCTGGACGATGGCGGAATACAGGGCTACGAACACACCTGACGTTTGCCTTTGCTGCGAACAAAACTGGAGCTAATAACGACGAAAACCTGGATGGCATATGTATTGATGGCTGGAGCTTATGGTGCGTTTGCAGGTTTTCTTCGTCGGCGGGCAGAGGACGGCTTTGCAGTATCCAGCAGTTTTTGATGGCGGAATGCTTTGACGTATGGTGTTTTGGAAGGGTTTGCAATGTGTGAATGCAGGTGTCGGCATTGAAGACTTTTTCGCTGATTTCTCTCTGTCTACAAGTCATTACAGTTTCATGCCCTACGTGGCTTGGATGTTGAATGGCAGAATGATAGCAGAACAAATGTGACTGCGTGTGAGGGATGAGAGGACGCAGGGTGGAGAGGAATGAAATGTGTGGGGCAATAAGGAAAATTGTAAATGCAGACAGCATGTGATCGAGGAAAGAATTGCATTAGTAAAGGAAAACTCATTCATTACGCATCCAGGAGATTTTAAATCGTTTTGATGTCCACACTCATGATAGCAGTTGAAATCCCACACTGGACAACAGGCAAACGATTTTTCTTTTACGAGTAGCTGACAACTCTTTGAAATTTCTTTAAAAGATTTTGAGAACCCCGCAGCCTGCAAAATCTCGCAAACAGGAGACCCAGAAATAATATACAAAAAAATTGAAACAAAACCTTGAAAACCACCTAAAAAAATTTACATTTATTTACAGATCTTAAGGCTCTTTAGTAGCCAGATTTATCAGTTATCCTCAAATATATTTTCAGAAAGTTTCAGATGTGCTAATGAAATGCGTTAGAAGTCTCTCATGCAAATAATAAAATAAACTGAATGATTGACCCAGGATCAAAACCAGCTGGGCTCTGCAAAAAGTGCTTATGGGAGTTGGCTGGTTCAGCCTAGAACTTCCCCTAACGCCCACTG
>APFE030027215.1:118689-144463 GCA_000404065.3 Pinus taeda
TTATTTTTTATTGTTTTTATCATGGATCATCAAACATAGCCTTTGGAAAAAATTTCCCCTAAGACCTAGGACCTAGGACGCATGAGGGGATTAACATTTTCAACCCTCAAGACTCTTTACATCATGACTTTAACAAATTTTACATCTTCAAGGGGAAAAAGCCCTTTGACAGACCCTCATAGACCACCTAGTTCTGCGACCAAACATAATCTAGCAGATTAACACACTAGGATTCTCCTAAGGCTCTAATGATAAAATTCATTCCGGCTTTGGGATCAGGTTGAAGGAAAACTCTGCCGATCATGGATCGGTGAGACGAAAAACCTTCCGGAATGAAGATTATCACTAGAAAATTAGGTCCACCTAGGAAATTCACATACATGACACAGCTTTGCTAAGATTATTTACATCAAAATGCAGACTAGGTTTACAACTTTAATAAGATCAGGAGAACGACGATGACTGCTGAATGGCACGAACATCTCGATCAAACGCTGCCCCTTTTTTGCGAAAAAAAAGGGGGGTGTACTTCTATGGGTAGTTGACACGCAGCGGTCAACAGAACTATGAGAGCCAATCCCAATGTAGAAGTGATTAAACAAGTGGAATGAGTTGACAATCCCAAAAAGAAATTCGAATTTGTTGAATGGAGCTTCAATGCCAAGTATAAAAATCAAATTTTAGCAAGTGGACATGATTTTCTTCTTCCCTAATGTGCCAAATTTGAATTTTATGATGGAATGACAAGAGTATATGGGTGGTAACTCATGTGGTGACAATTTCCTACAAAAATGTCCATCAAATATTCTCCTAAGTCCTCCCAACTGTGTATTAATTTCACAAATTCGAATTTCCAAGTAAGCATCTTTCTCATTTAATGCCAGAAATTCGATTTTATTTGAGCACGTCTTTTCTTTGATTTTAGGAGTCCACATCACCTTGGAACTTCACTTTAACTACCCCATAATTTTCCACCTCATTTCTACAACATTTAGCATGTGTGGATATTTATTTTTCTCTATTTATTTAATTTTTGGTTTAATTAATTGCCTGATTTCTCACTAAACTTAGGAAAAATGGGTTTTGAGGGTTCAAAACACATTTTTAACCCCTCAAAGTGTCTCATAGTAGAAAGTTGAGGGTGAAAGGTGCAAATTTCATTGCTCATACCCTATACAATTTCTTTGGACATCACTTATTACATTACAAATACAATTTTATTAGCAATTTCCGCAGTGTGGAAAATCTAAAAATTTTAAAAATGACTACCTAGACATAACCAAATTCTACGAAATTTTTTGTGTGATCTAGTATGGTAATATACATCGACTCTAGACACTAAGATGTGTTTGAGGTAAAAAGTGAGTGTAAAAACCCAGAATATTATCCGCCTCTGAAAAAGAAGGGATAATTAACCAGATAAAAAAAACACTCCAAGGTGTACTCCTTTGCTGATCAATTCCCAACATCCTAGGCCGGTTACAGACTCAAAACTCATCATTACTAGTATCAATTATTGCAATTCCCCATAAGGTGTGGAATCTGGATACAAGAAAGATGATGAGAAAATAAAAGAAGAGTTTAAAGTCTGTTGACCGATGATATCTGATGGTACAAGTGTCCTTTGGTACATCCTTGGGCATGGAGTCTTCATATAATCATCAGGTGCCACTCCAGTAGTCAACAGAACCCAAAATATTATAGCCATGAGTGGATGAATGGTGCACCTTATCGTAGTTTCCCTCCTCACATGGATGGTGACGTTTCATAAGGGAGTAAGGATGCATTGAGGCAGATATTTCAGAATAGAGCATCCCTTGATGAGGCGGAGGATGCCTTTGCAGATTTTTCCACTTGCACTGGGTGATTTGTAGCCTATGATGTGATTAGAAACAGGGGGGCTAAGACGACCTATTCTTGCTGGGAAACTCATGGGGCAACAAGCCCTCCTCTACAACAGTTAGCCATGAGGCTCCTCTCTCAGGTGACTTCATCTTCTTGTTGCGAGAGGAATTGGAGCACATATGAGAATTTGTATAGTGTCAAGAAGAGAAGGCTTGAGCAGTTAAGGGTAGAGACTATGGTGTATGTGCACACCAAATTTCGTCTTATTTACAGGTAAAGGGATGAGTGATTGAAGGGAAAGACAAATACGTGGGATGTCTTTCCTGATGATATGGGTTTGGACAACAATGTTGAGTTGGCATTGGCCAACTTGGATCTTAATGACCCAGTGCTAGAGCTTGTCACTTTTGATGATGGTGATAGTCTTGAGGGGTCGTCCTCCACACCAGCAGATGCAGAGATTACATTGGATTCATAGGAGAAGGATGTAGTAGAGGAGAGCATTTGTGACCATGGCAGTGATGTTGATTTTGATGATGATGATTGATGAGCTACCTACTACCTTGTAGTTGTTTTGTATTTGTTGTTTCTATTTACCATTGGAATTGGTACTACCTATGTAACACATTTTGATTTTGATGAGTTGATGTGAAAACTGTAGTTTCTTGTCTTTCTCCTATTGGATCATTGATGGATCTATCACAATTGTATTTGTAATATGTATGCGTAATGTTACATTGTACAACTTACAAATTTGAAATTTATAATTAGAATCTAGATCTATGTATGAATTTGTATCATGAATGAGAATTTGTGTAAGAACTATATATATATATATATATATAATATATATTATAATATAATGTGTCCTTACATGTCCTATTTTGGGGGGTCTATGTGCCAGTGTCAGAGACTCGAATTTGTATGTCCTGCATGTCCCATGTCCCTATAAAAGCATAGGCAACTCTCAGTCACATATCATAGCCTTGGTTGCTCCAATGAATAGGCTAGTTAACCTGGGTAAGTTTTAACCCCCTTTTTTTGTTAACATGAATTTTCAATTTTTTCTTACATTAAGTGTTATTAGACAAATTCGAGGGCGGACGCCCAAAAAAACCCCTTTTGGGGAGTCGCGTTCCCCACATTGGGGAAGCGCACCCCACTGTGTTCCCCGCGACACCCCAAAAGGGGTGCGCGGGGAAACACATCCACAGATGTCCCCCCGCCTTGGGTGTGTGCACCCGAGCCTGGGGGACACGTCCCCATGGAACACTACTTTAAACTCTTTAAAGCGACATAAAACCTCAACCTTCTTCTTCATGAAGTATAACTAGGTCTTCCTGGAGAAGTCATCTATGAAGGTCACATAATAGTGGTATCTACTTAAGGACACTACTAACATGGACCCGCACACATCTAAGTGAATTAGGTCCAAAATGCCCTTGACCCTAGTATTGCTACTCAAAAAAGTGGTCTTGGCATAGTTGCCCAATGCGTAGGCTTTTCACACATCATGTTGCTCGACCCTGACCTCTAGCAATCCTGTCACAATCTCCTTGAGCACATTGAGTGTTCCATGGTGTAGATGAGCTATCCTCTTATGCCACAACTCACCCAACTCCCCGCTACAACTTGCCAATGGTTGCGCAAGCTCGAACTGAAGTCTGAGTAGGTTACCTATTCTGACTCCTATCACCTTGGTTGTCTTGGAATCTTTAGGTCGAATGCATAGTTAGCCATCTTTAATTGTCACAATGTAACTTTTGTCTTCCAAGGTAGCAACATAAGTCAGGGTTTTGGTCATTCTTGGAACAAACAACACATATTCTACCAACAAGGGTTTATCAGACTCCCTCTAAAACTTGATAGTGCTAACTCCAGTTACCTTGTACTTGGCATTGTCACTAACTTCTATGTAGAACTCCCTTTCTTTCTCCTTCAAGTTGATGAAATACTCCTTCACTCCCATCATGGGGTAAGAAGCCCCACTGTCAAAATACCATACATTGGTGGCTACTAAAATTGAGAGGCAGACAAGGAGTGAAAACTCATTTTTGAATCTAGCTGCAAACTCGTCCACTTTAGTTGTAGCAACAACCTCCTTCTACTTGCCCCATTTCTTATTAGGGCATTGGTTGGCGATATGTCTTGTCTGATGTCAAGAAAAACACATTTTCATACTAGGGTCCTTCTTCTTCTCTCCTTTAGAAGTTGACCCATTATTTTTCTCTTTCTTTGCCCTGATCTTACCCTTACCAGCTAAGGCAAGATTCTCTTCCTCCTCAAATTTCTTCTTCTAGTCAACATGTTGAGCCCCTTCCCTGATCTTTTCTTGAATGGAATCATCCCACATTCTTTCCCCAAGTGGGAAGGTGCTCTCAACCCACGATGCATTTAATGAACACATCCCACTATTTCATAAAGCCATTCAAAGCTATATGCACTAGTTCTATTTTAGGTACTATTTCAACTACAACCACCATTTCATCCCATAGTTGAGTGATCTTGGTCAAATAGGAAGCCAGGTCCTCACCCTTGGACATCCTTGTGATGTGTAGCTGATCCCTCAATACCATTTTTCGACTTTGATAGTCACTCTGGTATAGCTTGCTGAGCACATCCCAAATTTCTTTTGTTGCCTTCTTCTCGCATGGATGTGGAATAAGGTGGTCTTTGAATCCATCTAGAATTATCCTCTACAACCTTGCTTCTTTCACCTCATGCAAGTCTAGGGCAATAGGAATTGAGATGGATGGAACAACAATGGTGTTCACAAAGCTCCACAACTTGTTTTCCTTGAGGACAACTATGATTCGAACCCTCCATTGAAGATAACTCGAGGACCCTTCCAACCTGTCTTGAAAGCAAAAACAACCAAGCCATGATAGACTAAACCCTTAAACACTTGTTGAAAACTTGCAATTTCTTGAACTGGTAGCTTTGTCAAATTCCCTTTGGTTTCGTACCTAGAGGCTTCTCCTCTGATACCATGTTAGAATTCATAAACCCATGTCAAATTTAATGCCCAATAAAATTATACCCAGAACAGAAATAAAAGTTAGTTTCTTCATATTTGAATTTATAGCAAGAAATACACTGGGTTCCTAACCTAGCATGCGCAACAGAAATAAATAAACAGAAAACCAGGGACGTAAAACTTGTTTGACAAAGTTTTATCCTAGAAACCTTAATGTGGGGAAAACCAACAAATTTGAGCTTCTTATTCAGCTTCAAAAAACTGGCTACAGAAAGTACATTACAGGAATTTACAAAGCGAATTTATTTCAAGAATTCCCTGTATGGCCCAGCGCTGCGCAGCCTCATCGACCTTAGCTAACTTGTTGTACAATCCCAACACAATTTGTCCTATACAGTTAGGTGGGTTTTGGCCTGTACAACCCATCATAAATCAGCCTATATGGCCCAGCAAATTCAACCCAGCGATTTTACCCAGTACGGCCTAACCAATATGACCCATCAATTTTTCTTTGCATGGCCCAGTCATTTCAGCCTAGCTTAGCCCAGTAAAATTGGCCCAATTTGACCTTGTCAAATGGGCTCAGTTCTTACGTGCTGAATCGACATGTACGGTTGGTAATTCAGCCTCCTCCTTGCCTGCTTGTTGCCCCTGAAACTAGCCTATTCACCACTCCTCACTTTGTTGTCAGTTCAACCTCTTGTTCCAGTGGAATGCCCAATTCTTGTGCCAATCAATCTACGTCTCCAACAATCTATTCCTCCTTTATAATTTTGTGACCTAATCTCCAAAGTGATAGAAGGCTAAAATTGCATATTCACATTTGAGATCTATGTTCAGGATATAATCTCTAGATCACTCTTTTAACTTTATAAAATTGGCCAATAAAGTCAAATTAAATTAATGACTTTATGCCTAAGGTCCAAACTTAGGAAATAATTAAATAATTGTTGTAAGAATTTTTTTGGTGATTTTCTTCATGTCACGGCACTTGACCAATGCATAATCACCTTTGAAGCTCCATTTTCAACAACAGTAAGTTTACCTGCAAATTGTAGGTCCTTAAAATGCAATCACTAGGACTTGGACTAAAACTTTTCTAAACACCAAACCCACTCAGAGGTATGGAAAATCCAATCCATGATACCCTACATTTTCCCTAGGCCTGATGTTCTTCGAGGCCTGAGAAATTCAATCTAGGCAGTCCATTGCACCCACAAGCCAAATTTTAGAGTTGTGGTTGCTAACCACAGTTTTTGAGGCTAAACAAAAGGTGTCAACACAACTAATATGTTGATTTTTGGTAGCATCGGATGTGTTCTAAGTCTCAAAATTTGCAGGGAGGCTTAGACACGTGCATTCTCTAATACTCAGAAATTGTTTTGGGAAATTTCACCCGGAGACAGTTTTATTAAAATAATTAATTATTTTTAATTGGTCCCTGAGTCTAAACTTAGGAAATTAAAATAATTAATGAGTATTAATCTAAACTGTGAGTGAAACTTCTAGAAGAAGACGGAGATCAAGTCCAAATGATCGGAGCCATTGATTAGAATCTAATATGGTCTGCTGGTTCTCAACTGGAGGATTATAAGAAGGACATCAATGGGCACTTGGAGAATACACATCGAGTAGAGTTTAGAAGATCGAATTTCTGAAGCAGAGCAACTGTCGTTGAGAACTTCGAAGTGAGTTTTTGCAGTGAGGAATAGGGATAGTTCTAGTTGTAGATTTCTCCTGATCTGGGAATACTTAGCAGAGGAGGCAGAGAGAGATCTAGGAAAGGCAGCGGCGAGCGCAAAGTTAGAAGACGTTGACGCAAGGCCACGTAGAAGCCCAGAGAGGATCCATAAATTTGTTGGAGGGATCGATTTCTGTAGCTAGAAGCCGAGGTGTGAGACTGGGAGAGCAGAAGTTAGAATCTTAGAGGCAAATCTATCAATCGGGAGGAGTGACACAGACCCCAAATAGTGTGACGCTGGGTTGACGCAGTGACTGCGCAGAGGCAACCAAGGGCTAGTCATTTAGTCGCTGGATCAACGATGATTTCCAGTGATAGTGTGACGTAATCTCACTTATATCTCTATCAGTGATATGCTTTGTATTGGACAGCTAGCAGGGCATCCAAAGATTGTATTCATAAATTACTACTGCATAATAATAAAACCCTTAGTTGTTGCATTGATTTTCCCACATTGGGTTTTTCTGGGGACATTTGTCCAAAAATAGCTGTGTAGATGTGTTATGTATTTCTTTCTTGTTCAGTTTCTTGTATCCTTACTTTATATATGGTGAAGGCTGCAATGTATTAGTTTCGGTGTTTACTGGAGGAAACAGTAAATAATTTTGTTTAGTAATTAACAAATAGAAGAAACATAATCAATTGCTGTAGTAGAAATATGGGCATCCAAATTTTCACATGGTATTAGAGTTGTAGGTGAAACAAGAGAGCAGTGCCAGAAGAGCTCAGTGCTGAAGGAAGAAGAGAAGTTGAAGCTTTGCATAGGCAACAAATTGAATCCCAGAGGGAGTGCGCAATCCAGGCCAAGAGCGCAAGATTTTCGTGGTAAATCTCTCTCTGGGTGAGTCGATAGAGAGGTAGGATTTCCAGATTGATATTTGTCAATGGCAGAGGGAGCAGTGCAACAAAAGATTCAGCAAAGAGGGGTTTATGGTGAGACGCAGTATTTTGTAGGCAGTTGCTGGGAAAAAAGACATCGGAAGAAAGAAGAGACACTTGAGGGAATTTCTTCCTCAGAGAATTCCTAGACAGGGAATTCAAATTCTCATTTATTGAGCAGCAACAGGAGAGAGAAGGTCATTCGACTTTTTCGAGTGGTAGAAATGGCGGCCAATGGGTTGAGAGATCAGGATCGATTGGATGGGGCATCTAACTATGTGATCTAGAAGGCAAGGATGTCTTGCCTTTTGGATGAACATTTTCTCAATACCTATGTCGACAGCGTGATCGTTGTGCCCGCAGATCCAAATCTGCTCAAAAAGTACAAGGGAGAGATGGCAAAGACAAAGAGAATGATCCTCGACGGAGTGAAGGATCATGTGGCCTATCACATCGCTAGCAGAGGGATTGCCAAGGAGATGTGGGATGCTGCACTATATCAGGGATCTTTTGAGCAACGAAAGATGTACTTAGAGCAGAAGACGAGGTCCATGTAGATGCAGAAGGGGGAACACATTGATTTGTTCCTTGCAAAACTTCAGGAGACCCAAGATGAGCTAGCAGTTGTGGGGTCTACACCTTAGTCTTCTGAGATGGTAAGGCTAGCCCTAAACTCAGTTTTAAAGGAGTGACAAGTATTTGTCTATAGCATCCAGGGCAGGGAGAACTTGCCGGATTGGGAAGGAATGTGGGCAGCTCTAAAGCAAGAGGAGCTGAGGAGGGACTTGGTCAAGTGTAAATTTGACGGAAGCAACAACAATGGGTCGAAGCCCAAGGAGCAGGATGAGACTGCAACTCTCGCATCTAAGAGGCAGCAAGAGCAACGAAAGAAGAAGAAAAATGTTTCAAAGATCAACTGCTCTAGGTGTGGTGAATTGGATCACTACACAACAAAGTGTCCTCTCAGGAAGAAGGACAAAGATGAGAAGCATGATTCGAAAGTTGCACCTGCGAAGATCGAGGAGTTTGCCATGACAGTCGAGATACCTCCAGGAGAAAGGTGGGCTAATTTAGAGTTGTAGTTCGAAAGGCCTGCAGTTGGGCAGGATCCTTGAGCAGTCCACCTCTCAGATGAATACCTTCCTACGGGAGCCCAGATCAGTAGTAGCGGGATGGACCGGGTCAGTGGATGCATAGGAGTGTTAGAGTGACAGTTATAGTGGCTAGGAGTGCTAGAGATTGAGCAGTGCAGAGCAGAGTTGGTAGCAATGCAGTTGGCACAGGGCAAAGATCAGCAGCAACACAGAGGCTTCAAAGCGTAGAGACTAGGAGTAGTTGGACTCCAACAACGAGATGCATCATATTGAACACTTGTTCAGTAATTTGGGATGTTTTCCATTGCTGATGCAATAGTAGCAGCAGTTGGAGAAGGTTGCAGTGCAGATGTAGTATTGGCAGTGGCAATTCCAACAGCAGCACGGATGCAGAATTGAAAGGGAGTTGCAGTATGGATGCAATGTTGACAGTGGCAAGGTCAGCAACAATACAGATGCAACACTTGCGCAGTAGTTGGTGGACAGTATGTCAGACATCAACAACGCAAAAAGAGATGTTACATAACAAAGTGATGCTTCAACATGATGCATTGCCAGAGCACATTCCTCGCTAAGAGGGAGTGTTAATTTTTGGTAGCATTAGATGTGCTCTAAGCCTCAAAATTTGTAGGGAGGCTTAGACACATGCATTCTCCAATACCCAGAAATCGTTTGGGAAATTCCACCCGGAGATAGTTTTATTAAAATAATTAATTACTTTTAATGGGTCCCTAAGACCAAACTTAGGAAATTAAAATAATTAATGGGTATTAATCTAAACTGTAGGTGAAACTTCTAGAAGAAGACGGAGATAGAGTCCAAATGCTCTGAGCCATTGATTAGAATTTAATCTGGGCCATTGGTTCTCAACTGGAGGATTATAAGAAAGACATCAATAGGCACTTGGAGAATACACATCGAATAGAGTTCAGAAGATCAAATTTCTGAAGGAGAGCAGCTGTCTGCGAGAATTTCAAAGTGAGTTTTTGCAATGAGGGGCAGAGATAGTTCTTGTTGGAGGTTTCTCCTGATCTAGGAATACTCAGCAGAGGAGGCAGAGAGAGATTCGGGAGAGGCAACGCAGAAGCCCAGAGGGGATCTGTAAATTTGGAGGGATTGATTTCTTTAGCTAGAAACGGGGTGTGAGACCAGGAGAGAAGAAGTCAGAATCTCAGAGGCAAATCGATTGGCGGAGAGGAGTGACGCAGACCCCAGACAGTGTGATGTTGGGCTGACACAGTGACTGCACAGAGGCAGCCAGGGGCTAGTCATTCAGTGGTTGGATCAGCCATGATTTCCAGTGATATTGTGAGGTAATCTCGTTCAGTTTTTTGTTTCCATATTTTATATAAATGGTGAAGGCTGCAGTGTATTAGTTTCGGTGTTTACTATAGGGAACAGTAAATAATTTTGTTCAATAATTAACAAATAGAATAAACATAATCAATTACTGCAGTAGAAATTTGGGCATCCAAATTTTGACATAATGTAGATTCCACAGAGTTCTGATCAAAGTGAACTGACAAGTGGGAATTCTTAGAGGCATCTGCTGTAGTCTTGGTTATTAGTAGCCTTGAAAAATGGTTATTTATCTTGTGGAAATGTGGTGTTTCACTCATCTTTAGAATGTTTTTTTAGCTAAATGATCAAAGATAAAAGAATAAAAGAGACAAGAAAAATTCTTTTTTTAGAGAATTTTAGTCCTGTGGAATTTGAATTTGAGAATGCTGAAGATGAGAAAGGATATCTTCAATCCAGAGTGAATAATTCGCATGGTAAATGTACAGAACAGCTGAACATAAAGAAACAGTTTGAAGATGAACAAAAGAGTAAATGAAATCGAGCATCTAAAGGAACAGTTGTAAGCTCTTTCAAGTAATGCATAACGGTTCTTACTTTTGCTTACGTAAAATGCAGCATTGAAAAATCAAACTAGTTGCCTTAAAAATCCTGTGATTGAATGTGTCAAACATTGGAATGAAATTGCATAATAAGATCCTCTTGAGAAAGATAAAATGACCAGAGATACGTCAACAATATAAACGTAAAATCGACAGACCATAGAACATAAAGCAAGAAGTTAAAACAAAGCCATATTATCACCCTCATTATTACAAGAATCAACAAGCCTCAGAGCTCAAATTGGAGGATGCAAAAATTCTGGTATGTTAATATCGATACTGTTACTCTGAAGCAAACAAATGTCATAATAATTGAGATTTAAGGAATCAAGTAGTTCTGTGCCAAGATGATATCAATCAGAAGCTTTTCAGTTGGACTACTTATGCTACAGGGATGCACCATTTGAAAGGGGGTGGGCATGTTGTGTCCTAACATTCCAATTTATGTTAAATATTGATGATGGATATAATAATTTATATTATGTTATTAATATATTTGTCATTAGTGGTTATTCCCTTTCTTTGTGACCCAACTTATATTCTGCATACAAAGGGTCTTTGATCGATTAAACCGTCAATGAGTCAACCAATGTTAATATCAATTTATAAATATATTTTTTCTTTATCCAATATGGACTGAATTAAGATAAAAGTTTGCATAAGCAGAGGGATGACTTCACCAGAAGTAATAGTGTAGGTAAGTGATATTTCCAGCTAATATTCAATGGATGGAAAATATTCAATAGTTTTGTGGAGTGACTTTCTCATTTTTGTCAAGTTTGTAAATGTTTTTCACGGAGAAACCAGCATGGCAATAAATTATTAAATAACTACGTTGAATTCTATAATTCCACAGATTAAATGGAAGCGATTGCTCAAATTGATAAAAGCTTGAACAATATGTTCATGCTAGAATTCAATTATGTGACATTGACATTCATTTAGAGATTTGAATAAGGAAAAAAAGAATGATAAGTGCACTGTGAAACAGTTACGAGTTTACAACATTCTCCATTTTTCCTATATCACATATTTTCCCATGTTAAGTGATCTGCTTTCATGCTTTTAAATTTATGGTTTATGGTTCTGCCTAGATCTTTTGTTTGTGTTGGAGTTACTGGATCTTAATTACTTGATTTTGGATAGTTCTGGTTAGATTACAAATTTCCTTCAGTCCCGAGTTTGTACTTCTATCATTAATATAGCCTTGATTGTTATGTTTGTGGAATGGTCTCTTTGATTTGTAGAGCTCGGTATTGAATATTTCAATATTTGCAATTCAATATGGAGCCGTTTGGCATGAAATGGTTTCTGATCTGCGTTTTGCTGTTATCTATATTTTATTTAGTTGATGTGCAAATTAGAAATGTACATGCTAGATTGCAGTAGTGTTTCCTGTTCTTAATAACGATGAATAATTCTGCTTGGAAAATGAGTCAGTGAGGCCAGCAGATCAGTGCCCGGCAGATCAGTGCTCAGTAAAAATTCTTAAAAAAAGCAGCAAATAAAAATTTTAAAACTACCAAATTTCCATTAAAAAAAGGTTTCCCAAGAATTTCTGAGTCAGACTTTATGGGTCTGAGAAACTCCTGTGCTATTCACAAAGTGCAAGTTAGACTTGCGAACTTCCCCATAGTTTCTTCTGTCAAGAACTTTTTAAGTTTTTACCGGGTCAATTTGACTCTGCCAGGTCTTGGCACAAAATCGAGTATGACTTGCCAGTCTTGATATGATACTTACGAGTCTGAGGTCAAAAAGTTTTATAGTGGATAACAGGATTCTTTTTAAGTAGTTAACTTAATATTATCTCTCTGGGAACATTATGACTTATGCCTTTTCAAAAGGTACATATGTAACGAGTCTTAAATTTTTGAAATTTACTAATTAATCAAGGTTTATTCTCTTGTCCCTAAATTGTAGGGAAGGAACAGTATCCGCTAAAACAGGCATCAGGTTCTGAGCACAGCAAAAAGGACAAAAAAATTCAAAGAAAGAAGTCTTCTATGAAAGAAAAGGGATCAAAGTCCCAGCGTGAAGCACATATCAACATTTCTGATGATGAGCGATTGGTCAGTGTGCTTTAGATATAGAGATACTTAAGGCCTTTATAGAATTAGTTTTCAATGATGATAGTTTCTCACTCGCTGAATTCTGGCTCCTTTTCTACAGGTCGGTAGGCGAACACGAAGGCAAAAAATCCATCAATAGATTAGCACTATGTAGACTTCCATGTACTATATTCTTTTGTCAAAACATTACGCCCAATTTGACAACCAAGCTTTGTCTTCATAACCTGGTTTGGACTGTGCCCCTTTGTAATTTGAAAATAGCTATCTTAACTCTATAAAATATGTTGGTTTGCATTGTCCCGAGAGAGGTAGATAATCTAGTGTGATTTGATTTGATTTGATTTGATTCTTGGATTTATTAAATTCAAATCCAAGAGAAGGAATTATTGCCTAAGATGTTTGGCTTCATGAAATAAATGAGGACAAAGTTTGTTGTGGATGCATAGCACATGCTCTGACCTGTAAAGGAAGAAATAGTCCGTTGGGCTGCATTTCTCTGGAATATTCACGACTTCTCAATTTACAAGGGAAAAAAGTATTGTAGCTGCACTTTTTCCTGATATTGGAGAATGATGGAAACTATCAAGATGATACATGATCAATCAAACAGCTAACCATAAACAACACCCGGCAACTATGTGTTTAAATCGCATTTTCCCTTGGATCTGGATTCTACTTCCTCACTGGTGAGCTGTTCCTATGTATGATGTTACCTTCACCTGTTTAATTGTATCAGCATTTTTCTAATCAAGTTTCAACATGATCTAGCATCAATTCTCTGTGCACAGGTGGTGTTCTTATTATGTATTTTTAAAACATTTAGTCCAGTGCACCTGTTTGTAAGGAACGTGCAGAAATATATTTGTGGGTTTGTCCTATTAATCCCATCAATGATTATTAAGGATCTCTTTAAATTTTACACTGATAGTGGTATCGTTGCTTATGCAACTTGAAGGTGAACCTCTATTTTATTATCGTATAGTCCACATTTGCATGGATGTATACAACTACGGTCTCTTATGTGTAATTCTACATATACAACTATATCAATATCTATGATCATGCATATTAGTGTTATAGTTGCATGGGGAATTCCATCTGCCCACACCATACTCTTACCTGTCATATCTTCATACCGATGATCTCGATAATGGGAAAAAAAACCTTTATCTCTATAGTTGACAGCCATATATTTACAGAAATCTGCCCCTACTTACCTACATTGAACAACACAATAAGATGCATCTATATTTTTATCATATGCAGGATAAATTTATATGGGTCAAACAATAAGCCACACCCTGGGAGTATAGCTTATTAATGTATTAATGTCATTTAGACACATAAATGTGGTTTAGCAATTCGGACAATAGTAGGTTTTTAAAGCACAATATTATCAACATTAAATGAGACTCTCACCATTGAGTTTCTCATTGACTACATAATTCTTATTTGTGTGCATGGTTTGCTCCTATAAGGTAACATGTTCGAATTAGGAGCTTCACTTCTTCCATCTTTAATTCCCTCTAAACTATTATGGAGGATAATTCAAGGGAGTTATAGTGTCTATCTCTATACTTTATCAATTCCTCTCAAACTATAAGATCAAATCTCTTGGTTGGACCTATAGATGGTAGATAAAGAGAATTACCATGAACATAGGGAAACTAGAGGTCAACATTGCAGTGGATATTCCTTCTTTACATTGTCTTTCTATAGTTCAATGAAGTGTATGGAGAGATAAGTTGAGATGATGTTTGTAGATCTCAACCCAACCTTGAAGATCCATCGTAATGTGAGGAAATTGTGACCCTTTGGCTTGAATATGGTATCTTATAGAGTAATTTAATTGAATCACACCCCACATGTCCTCTCTTTGTCCACTTGGGCCTTTCAAGGGAAATTATGGAGAATTTACCCAATTTTATGATAACACCAATGAGTTGGGATTTTCTGATAGTCAAAAAGTTTAATGCCATTCATAATATCTACAAACCATCGAGTCTAGGAGACCCCAATTAGTGCCCATTAACACCAAATGCCTTGGTGCCCCTTCAAAATTTAGGTTTTGAGAGACCACACACTTGAATTATCATAAGGATTATCCCCCCACTTGAAGACTCCAAAAGTTAAATAAGTGCAAAAGAAGCCCTCAAAGGTGAACCCATAGGTTGATATGGGTTTTCCAAGTTAAGGGAGAGTTAAAGTTCTTATTCATAATTTCAAAACTAGGCTCATGCCCTCAAGTGTCGCCCATAAAAACCACATATTTTTCTAGAGAGACCCTAACATTGTGTTATTTTAAAATTTCCTTATTCATGAGATCAACTCTAGGAGGGGTGGCTTCCTCTCACTAAAATATTCAAGAAGGGGTCTATTTCCTAATTTTGCAACACCATCTATAATCTAATCACTTCCCCTTGCTACCTTTTTCCCACTTTAACTAATTTGGAAGCATGTCACTTCAAATCTCTAACCATCCTCTTCCTAGATTTTTATGAAGCCTCCTAAGATAACTTTAAGCATCCATACTTAGCAATCTAGATACCTTCACAAATCTAACTAATTCTTAAAATGAAAACTGTAAATGTCTTGGGGAATTTATATAATTTCAAATTTCTAGGGATTTCTATAGTTTCAAAAAACATTGTGCAATTTTCAGCAATATATTTTATCTTATAAAAACTTGGATGAATATTTTTTTAAATGAATGAAATTTGTGAATTCTTTTTGGAAACAAGAATAAAAATAACCAAATGCAAAATTTAGCTTAATTTTATTCCTAAAAGGATCATTTATTGAACATCACTTTGAATGATATGAAATTTCTTGCTTCTCACCTAAGAGAAATTGGTTTTAATGCACTTTTTGTGAAGAAATCCCCTTACTTTGAAATGCTAGACCTACATCACCATACTCAACAACCTCCGTATAAAGTAAAGCCATAGTCTAATTGTTCTACATTTTGGAGGTTTTCTAGGCATACTTTTTTGTCAAACTTACTTGAAGTTTTGTAAGAATTTGTTGAAATCACAAGTTTGATTTGTAAACTCTGCACAAGCTGAGTGTCCAGGGGTTTTTAAGGGTGCTAAATCCATTTATGCATTTAAAAACTGATTTTAAACAACAAAGTACAATCTGATAAAAAAAAATTCATTGATTTTGACCATAAAGTCCAAAACATAGAATAGTTAGACAACATCTAAAGTAAATATTGGTTGTGAGGCACAATGGAGGGAGCAGGTCTATACAAAAGAGAAGTGAAGCAAGGGAAGGTAAGCGTATACAATTTTGGGCATTGAGCAAATACTTCCATGCAACACTAATTCTAGTTGTGTTGAAGAAGTATTGATTTAAACAACTATTTAATTAATTTTGGAGTAATTCTAGTCTAAGGTCCTTTAGAGAAGACCCAAAATTGATATTTCGAATGTGCAAAATTTGGTTTTGAATGTGATAATATAGAATTAATAAATGCAAATTTTGAATTTAAAAATGCTAAATGAATTAAAAAACGGAAAGTTAGATTCCAAAAATGTGAAATCGTAGTGCAAAATTGCTAAAATAACTTCTAAAAATGTGAATATCAAATCTATGATTAGTGTTTGCTTTATTATTCATTGTTCCTTTTAGTTGTATAACAAAGTACAACTCATCAACCACATTGAAAATGACAAATGTATAAAAACATAATTATTGTATTTCAAAATATTTATTCTTTGTAAATCAATATTTTTTTCAATTATCACTTTTTCAATGAAATTTATTAAATGTAAAATATGTGATACCTAATGATTAAAAATATCAATCAATTTTGATAATTGTACATTTAATTTGTTTCTTTGTGATATAACAACAGAGATTGCCATTCACATTAATTTATATCTTTCAGACTTTTAAAATGTGTTTCACATCATCTATACACTAAAGCAATATCAAAGTTGACCAAAATGAATTTAAGAAGTATTTGTAAGTTTCAAAATTATAAGACTTTGTAATAATGTCTTTTTCATAATACAGGTCTTTGCAGTAGTATTTTTCTTTAGATTATTTCCCTTCAAGGTCCATAAAAAAGTATTTGTAGTCATAAACAACATCAAAACATTTAACTCAATTATTTTTTTGAGAGGTCAAACACAACAAAAGAAAATCTTTTAAGATCTAGAGATATCAAATGAGTTTGATAAACTTCTTTACACATTTTGTGTAAATCTTTCAATGAAATAGATATTATAATTTTTAAATAAGACTAAAAATCATATATCACATTTCAAAGCTACCTTTCAAATAATTCACAATAAATTATCTATCTTTTGACCCCTTTTGAAGATTAAAAATTGCATTTATTTATATAAAAGTACTTATCACTTTCATTTATATATATATACACCATCATACTCATTTTTTTGAACTTGTTGCCTTGTTTCAATAAATAATAATATTATATTGACAAATCGAGCATTTTTTTCTGGTGAATTATTTTCACATATTACACATTTTTTTTTAGTAAAAAATTAATGTTTTGTATTTAATTAAATAATTCTAAGACTTGAAAACTACATATTTTTGTTAAATATATAAATTTAAAACTTATCATCCTAATTGGTTTAGAACAAAAGAAGTTGATGAGAATTTCAGAATTGTTATAAAAGCATCACTTACTCCCATCTCCTAAGCAATTTCATTGCTATGAAACAAGGAGTATTATAATTGTTGGAATTTAAATAGATGGGACTTTCTTCCATTAGTGTAGGTACTTCTTTAACTTGCTATATTACCTTTATTTCAATCTCTTTAGGACAATCTTTTGTATGGATGATTGAGTTGATATGGCTTGGCTGCTAGCTAATTCCACAAAGCACACATGATTTTAGGAAGGCCATCATCAAAACATTAGGTTGTGTGCTTTGCTTATGGTGTAGTCTCATTATTAAATGACATTAATTTAATTCCGATTATTAACAATTTCTTTTCCACTACATGAAAAAATTGTAACTTAAACAAATTATATATATATATATATATAATATATTATTATATATTATATATTATTATTATATTATATATTATAGATCTAGATTAGGAGATTACATAGGATATAAATGTTTATTTACTTAAAGCTTTTTTATATTTGTAGCTTAGACAAGTACTTGTGCACAGACCTTGTCTCTAGGCATGCAAAAGCTGCCCATGATTTCCTTAAAATACTTGCTCATGTGTGAGCAAGTTGATATTGTACCTTAGCCTATGCCCAACTTAGGAAACAACACATTAGTATGTTGGCTTATTGAGCTAAAAGAAACATAGAAAAAGTAAAATAATTTATTTTAGTGATTTTATTTTAATCTTAGCCATTGATCTCAAGTGACGCGAGATCTAATCTTGGTCATTAATCACTTTGAGAATAGGGTTAGGTTTGGGGATTTAACTCAATATAAAGTTATAAAAGCAAGGCTAGGGAGAGGGAGAAGACACACCATACAACAACACTAGCCTTAGGGAAAGGGGGAATATGATACTCCATAGTGTTGGGTTTGAGGAAATACAAGAGGGAGCTTGGAGATCCATATTTTCCAAGGAGATTGAGTACTAATTAATGATAGATCTATTGGTTTAGATCAAAGGCATTTGCATTTTTGTATTTTCTTAGTTGGGCCATTTTCTCATTATGGGAGCCCAAATAAGTTCCAAAATTATTTTAATGAAGAATTATGATTGGGTATAAATCTATGTCATTGTGACTGAGATTGGTATATTCACTTCCGTTGAATTTTATTGTGCTAGAAACCTAGTTGTGCATTTAAATCAGTAGATCAAATTCTCTACTAGGAATTTAAGTGTCAAGTGCTAGGTTTGCAAGAAATCCTAAGTCCCTATTAGAGTAATGATAGATTGTTCATTGTTTACATCCATGCTCTGCATTTTCATCTCCTTTAAGATCTTGTCAATTCATCTTATGACATGTTTTAGGTTATAAATATAAATTAAAACAACAATTAAGAGAAAATTTTAATTAAAATTACAATTATTAAACATTCGGTGATTTATTGAATTTAGATAGATGCCAGTGTCTAGTAGAAAAGATAATACTATGCTTTTATTTTATTTGAAATCAATGCTAAAATCTTCGTTTTTATTATTAAAAAAGCCATTAATTCAAATTCTTTGTTAAAAGATTTGTTCCCGATTTTTCTCATATCATTTTACCATTACAAACCATGATTAAGAAAAATTCAGTGTTTAGATGGGGGGCTGTGGAAAAAGAAGCATTTGATTTAGTCAAGCAATCAATAATCAATGCCCCCGCTTTAAACACTCCTAATTTTTCTAATCATTTCACATTGTACACTATCACGTCCGATTTATCTTATGCAGCGATACTCACTCAGATCAATGATCACAACTTGGAAGCACCGATTTCATTCTTTAGTTCAAATTTTTAGGGTGCAGAACTAAATTACTCCGAAGTTGAAAAACAAGCCTTTGCTGTGTATAAAGCCATCAAACACTATAGGCCCTTCCTTCTAAAAACCCATACAAAAGTAATAGTTCATTTTTCTGCAGTAAGGAAATTACTGATCCAAAGAGAATTAGGTGAAAAAAGGGCAAATTGGGTTACAACACTTCAAGAATATGACTTGGAAATCAAGCCAGCAAAGATTGTTAGAGGCCAAGGTTTTTGCAGGTTATTAGCAGGAGCATCCAACATTTCCGAATCAGGTGATACAGATCATATTGAAGAAATCAACCAGATAAGTATTACCGATTCTGAATCTCAATATGCAGATTTAATCTTTTATTTGAAAAATGGGCATGCACCTCCTAATCTTTCTTATAAAAACAAACGGGCTATTAGATTAAAGTCAAAAAACTTCGTTATCATTGATGATGTCTTTTTAGGCAAAACTACGATTCAGATTTATTAAGATGCCTAGAGAAACCTGAAGCACAAAAGGTTTTGCAGGAACTACACGATGGACCAGCTGGAGGACATTTTGGAGCTGACACAACAGCTCATAAAATCATCCATGCAGGATATTACTGGCCCACCTTATTCAGAGATACCCATGAGTATGTAAGGAAATGCCGAAGTTGTCAAGTCTCCAGTGGAAGACAAAGGAAACCAACTATTCCTTTGCAACCAGTCAATATCGATCAACCTTTTGAACAATGGGGACTAGACATCATTGGAGAGATAACTCCACAATCCTCCAAACAACATAAGTATATCCTTACTGCTACTGATTACTTTACCAAGTGGGTTGAAGCAATTCCATTAAAGACAACAAACTCTAAAGGAATTATATAATTCATAGACCAATTCATCATTACCAGGTTTGGTGTCCCAAATGCTCTTGTTTTTTATAATGCATCTTATTTTTCTGGAAATGCCATGTTTGAGTTTGCTATCAAAAGAGGATTTAAATTGAAATATTCTGCAAATTACTATCCACAGGGTAATGGTCTGGCAGAATCTACCAATAAAAATCTACTCAAAATCATTAAGCAAACTATCGAACAAAATCATAAAAACTGGCACAAATATTTAGTATTCGCACTATGGGCTGATAGAATAACTCAGAAGGCCTCTATAGGTACTTCCCCATTTAACCTTGTCTACGGGAAAGAAGCAATACTACCGACCAATTTAGCGCTTCCTTCTCTAGCCCTAGTTCAGTTTATTGAAGAAAGACCCTCTTCTTCTATCCAACTTAGACATGATCAAATTTTAAAATTAGAAGAAGAAAGAGAAAAGGCCAAAATTACTTATGATAAACATCAGCAGATAATCAAGTTATCATTTGATTCAGCTTCGTCTAGTTCTAAACAGTTGCAGGTTGGTGATCTAGTCCTAAAATGGGACAAAGCACATAAGGATAAAGGTAAACACACCAAATTCCAAAAGATGTGGCTTGGACCATTTCAGATCAGCGAGAAGATAGGCCATTCAACATTCATATTACAAGATCTTCAGGAAAGAGGGACTCTCTTCCTGTTAATGACCTCATCTTAAAGAAATTCTTCAATTGAGGAGGTAACCCCTTCTCTTTTAAATTGAGTAGGATTTGCAATATTTAGGACCATTAGGAAATAAAGTTGTAAAATAGCTTCTATTGGCCTTTGCTATATTGAAATGCTGCTCAGAAGAAGTATTTTTAATATTTACTTTTGTAAATAGAAATCTTAAACAAAAGAAACAATTTCTAGGAAATTAGGTATATTAGCATTCTGAAAACCCCATTTTATTTTTGTGAAAATCCTCTCGAGATTTAAAACTACTGTAAATCATTTTAATGTTTACAAATTGGCCACAAAAGGGTTACCAATATCAAAACAGAGACTGATTCAATCTTAGCATCCTCAACTCTTATCTTGTCATCCATTTTCTCTTAAGGAGAAAATTGTTCATCCCATTCATTCAAGTATATGATTACTCAGAGTGTAATTCTAAAATATCTGATATAAAGATAAGGGGTCTTATTACAAGCCTGCTTACCATGATCATTGGAAAATAATCTAACCGACATTACCAACACTGCATACCAAAACAGGGTAATGGCTTATAAGCATAAGACAAGGGGTCTCATCACGAGCCAGCTTGTTTAATTAGATTACAACCAGTGAATGGCATTGTCAAATCAGCTGGCAACCAAACTAGGACAATGGCTTTTTATCTTACAAAAAATGGAAAAGAAAAGAAATACAAAATATGAAAACATGTTTTGAATTCATTCTTTTAATCATACTCTGAGATGGAAGGGGTCGTGAACAATCAAATGGTTAAAAGGTATCCCTGTCGAAACTATGAACGTTTGCTGGCAGCAGAGGCTCTACCTGTGACAAAGGAGTCAACTAAAAAGGCTAAGTTGGAAAAGTGTTTTGTTTTATCATTATCAACCAATAAAGATCAATGTAAAACTTAGAATGTATTTAGTTTTAACAAGAGAAAGAATTATCAAAAAAATGCCTTTATTATATTCAGAATGTGTGTATACTTATTTATATTAGAACTTTCCTTTTTGATAAGGTATCTATGTAAAGAAAGTTCAAAAAAATTCAATGACTTTTTCAGGGATAACTGTTTCTTCCAGCGAATCGCCAATTGTTGTGCCATACAACAACCCCCCATTTCATAAAAATATTATTTTAAAAAAATATAATTTGAAATGGGTCCCTTTTAGATTAAATTGGTATTAATCCATCACTCTTCTAAAGGTTCAAAAATAAACAAAACATTTTAAAACCTTTTGAAATAATCGGTCTTAAAAAAGAAAACGAATAATTCTTTATTATTGCAATAAAGCGATCGCAAGATCGCATATCGCAACAACAAAAGATGCATAACCATGACCCATTGATTTTCCCCGATGCGATAAAAGCGAGTAGCCAACGGATATCGGGAAAACAAATAATAAAAGGCCCCTCCCCTTTGCTCCGATTCGATATCGCAATCGGAAATCGAGGAATGCGATGTGAACATAACAAACTCTCCTCATTCAAACTCCTGATGCAAGTCAAGCGATATCGCTATCGGCAATCGGGGATTCCATAAAACTTAAATAAAATTGACCAAGGCTTCCTCCAATTTCCGATTGCGATGAACCCAAAATGCGACTTTCGAAAAGGATCTATATGATTTCACTATATTATATATTAATTATCATTGAAAGCTTTTTCTCTTCCCGATAGAGATTCGCTCGCGTCCAACCGCCAAAAAATCAAATCCACGCTTAAACTATTATTCGGCAAATAAAGGATATAATGAGCATTTAAATGATTGACAGGTTTTAACAGCCAATTAATGAGCAGTTATGCCTAAATCCTTTCAGAGATTGTATTCGCGGGAGCCTTATGATAAATCTTCCATTATTCATTGATTGACACAATTCCCTCATACTTGGTTTTCGCCATCTATTCTCTGCATTACGTTCATTTTTCTCTTGCGCAGAGTTTTTCCATAGTAACAATTCCAGACCAAATGGGAAAGAAATCTAAGAAGTCTGGAACGACTTCGGCTTCTATGGTAACAGGACAACATGCCACCGATCCGGGACCAAGTAAGAAGGGATTAATCTCAGATACCACATGTCTCGGCCTTGGCAGCACTACTTGGAAAAATATTTACAACCTGGTTGAAGCCAAGGAACCTCGGCAAACATCGGTACAAGCTACAGCAGGTTCAAGCCGGAAATCTGATGCTACTTTAAAAGATTTGGCTGATTCCTACCTACATAGGATAGCAGCTCGGGAGAAAATTCTTCCGTATACGGATGTGGTGAGATGGGCAATTGAGGAAATTCCAATTACGGACAGAACATTTTTCACTGTTGATGGGAGAGTATTCGGTTCATTTCAGCCCAATGATTTCAGGCAAATGTACCATTTGCCTGAACCAGAGAAGAAGTACAATAAAGAATTTTTGGAGAAGTTTCGAGATGAGAATGAAACCAAGTCAGCGCCTATACGACAATGGAGACAGAACCCAGCGAAACACAAACATGAGTCTTCGGGTAAGTACTCCGTCGACTCCTTATGCTCTCCTTATTGTTATGCTGGAGTCATGATATGTTGATCGTGGGGATTACATGATTCTTCAAAATTTTCCATAGAAATGGTACCTTTGATGGAAGCAGCATGTAATAGTGAAATCATGGATTGGGGGACTATATTATCGGATAAGTTGGCTACAACTATTCTTGAATTCAAAAACAAATCCCGTGTTACTGATAGGTTCATCCCTCCATTTTATTTTAGTGCCTATATTTTGGATACCCTCTGTTTTAATTCTGAGTTTCCTGTGTTAGGGTGGAGATGGACTCCACAGGACCCTATGCCTATTCATATCTACCACCAGAAATTATGGAAAGCTCATTATAAACACCATTTATACCAAGTTTGCAATGGATTCATGCTACCTATTTACTATGCAATTTTTGATAAACCTGCCCCTAAGATCTCCTCTCAGGCAGAGATTGACTTGATAGCCTTAGGAACCTGGTTTGGAGAAGAAAAATTCACTTATGTAAGAGTTTTTGGCAGTCATGCCAGGCCTCATGTCCTCCCCTTGTACATACCAGACAATCTATTAGCTCATGAAATAACATATCAACTTACAACTGCATCAGCCACAAAAACTCTCAGAAATTCAAAAAAGCAAGTTTAGCCTCCTTTTCCTCTAAGGTGTGACGTCTATACTCTGCATGATTATAAACATGAAGAGAAAGAGGCAGAAAAAATTAACATCATAAGTCTCACCACTCTGCCTAATAGACGTTTCGACCCGAAGAAATTCATCTATAATGCCCTAGACCAGGCCAAAATCACTAAATTTGAACATAAGGAAGATGAGTTTGATGACCTGTTCTCCTCATCCGAATCAATATTCCAGGAGCAGTAGCTAGCTAGAATGAGATACCATGATGACGGGTTAGCAGAATTTAATAAAGTTAGAGAGCAGAGGTTGCAAACTCTGCCTCTAGATTTGTTAGCTATTGCCCCGATGAAACAATCAAGCGAGTCGAGCAACAGCTTACCAGCGAACCTCCTGCTACATCCGAAATCTATGAAGAAGTCCAAAGAAGAGAGCAGGAGGAACTCCGGAGGCTAGAACAAGAAGAGGCAAAGAGGAAAGAACAAGAGGAATCACAGAGGAAAGACAGAGAGGAAGCAAAAAAGAAAGAACATGAGAGAATACGAGAGGAGGAGTAGAAAAAGCAGCAGGAGCAGGCAGCAAGGAGGTGAGTGTCGATACCCAAATGGACCCAAGATTGCTCGAGGAATGGCAACAGTTTAACACAATTATAAGAAATCTTGAGAGCTCAATGGATGCCAACACATCCAAAGCGGCTGATACACAAGATACAGCATCAAAGGAGGTTCCAAGAAAAGGAACCAGCGGTCTACCCCCAACTCCAGTAGTGGAAATAATTCCCAAGAATCCTTCCGATCAAATTATTTTGTAGGTGGAGGACATTCCTCCACTGGATGTTTTCTATAGCCCAAAACACAGGGCTGTAATAAAGCGAAAGCGGAAAAGGAGAAGGATTGATCAACCTTCTCTGTTCCCTGAACAAATGATAACAACCAATGTGGTATGGAGGGAAGAATTCGACCCCTCCGATGACCTGACAAAGTTATCTCAATATGTTGGTGCCTATTCAGCAGCCACCATGGATAAGGCATCGGAGATAAGCAATTTGTCGAAAGAAAAGGATCAAGTGATCGCTTCACTGCAAGCACATCTATCGGAGGAACAACAGAAGTCAGAACAACTACAACAACAGCTATCCGCGCAGCAACAGTTAAATAACCAGCTCAATAAACAGTTGCATGAAGAGAAACAGAGAATCGATTCGGGAGCGATTCAGAGACAGAAATAATTATCAGAGGCATTATCAAAGTTGAAGGCGATGAATGAATAGATGGAAAAGACAAAAGATGAGCAAATTGCTCAATTATCATCTCAAGTAGAGAGGTTCAAGAGTCTTCCCCATCCTGCCGAGTTCAGAGCAGAGGCAATGCAGATTAACAAGGCATTAATAACACAAATAAGATTGTTATGTCATGAAATTTCTCAAGTTGAACCTCTGTGCGACATAACAACATCTATAATAGACAAATCAGTTGATGCCAGGCAGGATTTAGAGCAAGCCGACGACACTTTGACAGATTTTCTTACTTGGCAGGACTCTAATGAGGGACAGGCAGCAAACTTGCCCAAAATTTTAGAATCCCATAAATAAATCCTATTCATGGAGTGTCAGTCCCAATTAATGAAAGCAGAGAGAGCGGTTTCTAGATGCAAGTTATCTACGAGCAATTAAATTGACTTGATCAATAATACTATCTATTTATCTAACATGATTTCTCAATGTACACTAGGTAAATTATTATCAGCCAAGACATTGGAGCAGTCATGTCACCAAGAGCTAGAAAAGAATGGGAGATTGATCTCAGGAATTAAAATTTTAACTTGGGACACGTATTGGTTGTTCCTAGTAAAACCATACAGCCAGAGAGCTGCCCTTAAATGCCTAACGGATGCAATCGGGTGTATCATTCCCGATATACATGATGCCACCTATGCTGCTCAAATCAATTCTCGTCTCAGCCACCCTCAAGAAGTGGAACTAATGCTGGAAATATTCCAACTCAAGGCAAAGGGAAAACAACTAGAATGATGAATCATTGCTTCCGATTACCAGATCACTGTGGGAGAGATATTCAAGATCGGATTATACCAATTTAGTAGCATTTTAATTTTGTAG
>APFE030027215.1:148228-162064 GCA_000404065.3 Pinus taeda
ACTGCAATGGATTCATGCTACCTATTTACTATGCAATTTTTGATAAACCTGCCCCTAATATCTCCTCTCAGGCTGAGATTGACTTGACAGCCCTAGGAACCTGATTTGGAGAAGAAAAATTCACCTATGTAAGAGTTTTTAGCAGTCAGGCCAGACCTCATGTCCTCCCCTTGTATATACCAGACAAGCTATTAGCTCGCGAAATAGCATATCAACTTACAATTGCGTTAGCCACGAAAACTCTCGGAAATTCAAAGAAGCAAGTTTGGCCTCCTTTTCCTCTAAGGTGCGGCGTCTATACTCTGCATGATTATAAACATGTAGAGAAAGAGGCAGAAAAAATTAACATCCTAAGTCTCGCCACTCTGCCTAATAGACGTTTCAACCCGAAGAAAGTCATCTATAATGCTCTAGATCAAGCCAAGCTCACTAAATTTGAACATAAGGAGGATGAGTTTGATGACCTATTCTCCTTCGCCGAGTCAATATTCCAGGTGCAACAGCTAGCTAGAATGAGATACCATGATGACGGGTTAGTAGAATTTAATAAACTTAGAGAGCAGAGGTTGCAAATTCTGCCTCTAGATTTGTTAGCTACTACCTCGATGATACAGTCAAGCGAGCCTGAGCAGCAGCTTACCAGCGAACCTCCTGCTACCTCCGAAATCTTTGAAGAAGTCTAGAGAAGAGAGCAGGAGGAACTCTGGAGGTTAGAACAGGAAGAGGCACAGAGGAAAGAACAAGAAGAGGCATAGAGGAAAGACAGAGAGGAAGCAGAAGAGAAAGAACAGGAGAGAATACGGGAAGAAGAACAAAAAAAGCAGCAGGAGCAGAGCAACAAGGAGGTGAATGTTGATACTCAAGTGGACCCAAGATTGCTCGAAGAATGGCAACAATTTAATATAATTATAGGCAATCTTGAGACCTCAATGGACGCAGAAACATCCAAAGCTGCCGATACACAAGATACAACATCAATGGAGGTTCCAAGCAAAGGAACCAGCAGTCTACCCCCAACTACAGTAGTAGAAATAATTCCAAAGAATCCTTCTGATCAAATTATTTTGCAGGTGGAGGACATTCCTCCACTAGATGTTTTCTATAGCCCAAAACACAGGGCTATAATAAAGCGACAACGGAAAAGGAGAAGGATTGATCAAACTTCTCTGTTCCCTGAACAAACAATAACAGCCAATGTGGTATGGAGAGAAGAATTCGACCCCTCCGATGACCTCACAAAATTGTCTCAATATGCCGGTGCATATTCGGCAGCCACCATGGATAAGGCATCGGAGGTAAGCAATTTTTTGAAAGAAAAGGATCAAGTGATCGCTTCTCTACAAGCGCAGCTATCGGAAGAACAACAGAAGTCAGAACAACTACAAAAGCAACTATCCACACAACAACAGTTAAATAACCAACTTAACAAACAGTTGCATGAAGAGAAGCAGAGGATCGATTCGGGAGCAATCCAGAGACAGAAGGAACTATTATCAGCCAAGACATTGGAGTAGTCATGTAACCAAGAAATAGAAAAGAATGGGAGATTGATCTCAGGGATTAAAATTTTAACTTGGGACACCTATTGGTTGTTCCTAGTAAAACCATACAGTCAAAGAGCCACCCTCAAATGCCTGACGGATGCAATCGGGTGTATCATTCCCGATATACATGATGCCACCTATGCTGCTCAAATCAATTCTCGTCTCAGCCGCCCTCAAGAAGTGGAGCCAATGCTGGAAATATGCCAACTCAGGACAAAGGGAAAACAACCAGAAGGATGAATCATCGCTGCCGATTACCAGATCTATTTAAGATCGGATTATACCAATTTAGTAGCATTTTAATTTTGTAGTTTGTTAGCTTAGTTAAGTATTTATAGACCCTTTCATGTATTTAGAAAGGGTCATAAGTTTTTGTATATGACTTAAGCCTGAAGTTGCACTACTGTACTTCAGGCATATTCTTTTATGAAAACTGGACCAATCTTTCCAAATTTTGATAATGAAGCTTTGATGTGAATGTGCACTATTGCCTTTATTTGAAATCATTTCTGAATCAAAAGAAGGAATTCAAATTGCGATTGGCGTAGGGAATAATTCGTAGCTCATACGGTACTATTATCTATGTCTGAATTTATTCCTTTTATGTGAATTGTTGTTTGGTAATTTTTGCTATTATTGAATACGTGAATGTGTTTTAAACAGTAAACTTTATACTTTCCACTATTGGATGTTTATAGTTTGCTACTCTCTCAATCATGCATGTATCGGTAATATAAAAGAGAAGTGTAATATTGTTTTATCAATTACTTCGTTCAACTATTTGAATGAAGCAATTATCATTTAAATGAATGTCTTTGTTTATTGCATAGTGTCATCTATATGCCTATAAGCAAACATAGATCATTAAACGTTGCACTTAAAGAATATAAGCTTCCCAGGATAAAATAGTCATTTACGTTTTCGTTCATAGAATAAGTCCTCCATTTATTATCACTTATTAGAAAAACAATCATTCATTCACCCCCTTTTATTCATTATTGGGAAACTGGTCCCATTATATCCAGTCGGAGCCACCATCCCAAACGGAAAAGGAGTTGTATTAAGGTCCGGACCGGGTGGTTATCCCCCGATGTCGATGTAACGATTTTCGAGGCATCAACACAACCCTAATCCAAACCCTACCTCTAATTCTTTAAAAGTTGTTGATAAATACAATATCGTTGATGATCTGGCTAAGGTCAAAGGAAATATTACTGATCTACTATTAACCCTTGAGCAGGTTGCAAATCTTAAAAAAAAAATCTTGAAAGGTGTCATATTCCCACATAGCAATATTGTTAAGGGAAATATCAATCTTGCCCAATTTTGTCTTATTTCATGTTTGCACATAGGAGGTGTGGGTTCAGAGGTCCCACATGAATTTCTGGATTAAGTGGGGGCCAAACATTAGGAAGGAATGGAAATAGTGTAACCCTAGTGGAGTGTGGTGGCCACCCCATAAAGAATTATGGCCCACATGTGGAAGATACTCTCATTGGAGCAAGGTTGGTGGTGAAGGTTGAGTTGGGCCCACATGGGCATCTTGGAGGCTCTTTGCTAGATAGAGCGAGAGACACTCGTTTTGGTCGTTCATTCATTTATTCAGAAATTGTGTCTTTGACATAGCACGCTTGAGATAAAGCCAATTCTACAATGTTTTTTAGCACACGAGTGTCTTCGAGCATAGATCTCAACCCTTGCTTTGGTGGACTTCAAGTGCCAGACCAAGGAGGGAGACCTACCTATACCAGTTTGTACCAACAATAGGGAGTGTGAGTTTGTGGAAAGGATTAGTAGCAATAGTATAGGGATTGTGTAGCTCTTAGAGGAGGCACGCTTGGAGTTTGTGGAGTGAAGGGAGTTAGGGGATGAAACTTGAGGTGGAGTCCAGGAAAGTGTTGTGGGGTATTTTCTAGCATTCTGGCAGAGCAAAAAACACAACATTTGTGCCAAGTTACAACTTCTGCTTGTGGAGGAGGGCCAAGCTTTTGGAGGTCAATTTTGGAGCTTCAAAATAAGGAAAAATCATTTTTGGTTTTATTGAGGAGAGGCAAATATTAATCTGGCAGAATTTTCTGGGTAGATTTGAGGGGTCAAACAAGGGCCCCAACTCAGCCAACAGCTAGAGGAACTAGGGGAAAATTGGGCCGAAATTCCAAGGTCAACATTTGGTGAATTCCTTCATGGGTTTTTGAGAGTTGTTGGTGGAGACCCTAAGGTTAAATTCCCATAATTTTTTTAGCATCCGAGGAGGCCCTAGCAACATTTCTTTGCCATCATCAACATATTTTATAGGTAGTTTTAGCACAGAGCTAGGAGAGAGTAGCAACAAATTTGAGAGGGATTCCTTATTGTTCATTTGGGCTTAGCTAGCTTACCTTGAGTAAGCCTGGGTGCACTCTTTCTAACACCACATTGTACCCCCTTATTTATTAATAAAATGGCTCAAATCATGGAAGTTCATGGAGATTTATGGTTGTTAAGAGTGTTGTAAATTTTTGCATGTTTTTCTACTAGTTTTTCTTTGTTTAACATTGTATATTTTCCATTAGGAATATTACAGTGGTGTCAAAGCATGATTTTGGCTAGCTTTGGGTCTAAATAACACAACTTTTCAAATGATATTGTGGACTAGAATTCTAGAGGCTAAAACGCTAGTCCCACATTATTCTCCAGATTGAACTTATGCCCAAAAATGTCTCAGCGGGAGAAATTCGAAAATATTACTAGGAGCATCGAGAGACTGGCGGAGCTTCTCAAAGAGTGGTTGTCAGCAAGGGCAACAAGAAGAAATAGTAGATGTTGACCCACAAATGAAAGAAATAAGAGTGTGATTTTTGAACGAAATTCTAGTAGCAAAAATGCAGAGATAAAGATGGGAGGTGGAGGTAATGACGAGATGAGAGAGAACATACCCCTAGAGGAGGGAGTTCATCTAGATACGTTCCAGTCAATTAAGCATGAGGCTAATGGCATGCAGGAGGAGCACAAGGATACACCTAGTGTGACGCGGGAGTCACCCATGTTAGAGTTTCCTTCGGTAGCCCCAATAGACATATTGGAGAAGGAAGTTGAGCACACATCCATTGATGAAGCATCCCATTTTAAGACAGAGATTTAGAATGACATCCACATACAATTGACTAATGATCATGCCTTTCACATACAATTGACTAATGATCATGCCTTTCATTTTGGGTTGTCTATGGAGGAGCAGTTGGAGGCTCATGTTGAGCCCATGATGGAGGAGGATGTGCAACCATCCTTTGGGCTAGAAATTGATGAGGGGAAGCGTAGAGACCACATGTTGATATTTTAGCATAGTTCACTTCATATGCGCACTAATAGGATCTACAAAGTTATGTTTTATCCCACCCCTATGCATTGGATTGAGAGAGGCAGAGTTATATATAAATACTAGAGGGGATGACCAATTTAGCAGCACTATTGGGTCACATTTTCCTATTGGAGAGAGGGAGATGAAGCTACCTAGTGAGATCTCATGTGTTAACCTCGATAGCAGGATGAGATTATTAGAGTTACACAAGTTGCAACATCCTCATGTTGGGATTGTTCTATGTGCAGGACTCTGTGCATTCGATCCCTCTCTTGGGGTTGGATGGCGAGAGATTATGAGTTGGTACCCAGTAGAGTGGACTCGACTCATGGAAATGACCATAGTCTAGAGTAAAGCTCAATGGGAGCTCTTAGACACTGATGGAACTGGAGGCCCAAGTTGGCATTGGGGTCTAGGTGGATCTCTCTATCCGATATCAGACATGGATGAGGTATTCAACCAAGTGACTAAGCACATACATTCCCTAGGGTAATTTCATTTGGAATTAGTGGATAGGCGGTTCCTGAGTAGGCTCCATGGAATTTATTGGCATGTTGGTTGTGCATGGGGTCACAAGATGATTAGCATTCTTTGGCAGGAGTTGGTGGGAGGAGGTGTAATGGGTAGGCCACTGGACCAAGCATTGTATGTAGATGATGTTCTTCCATTGGGGTATTAGGAACAAGAGTCACCAAGGATCGACATAATAGAGATATCCCCTCTAACAGGTGTGGAGTTAGGTTGCTCAGGTCTGCCAGGGTAGATGAGGAGGTGTAGATTGCTTTGTAGCATGTCTACTAGTAGTGTGGTGGTTGCATGGGCACATATGGGATTCCTTATGGTACATAGGGGCATGAAATTGAGCGTTGGTATTCAGGGATGCATGGAGTTGTGTCATAGAGTTCAGTGTTATGAAGAGGTGTGTTGGGGTATGTACTTGTGTGAAGCCAAGAAATATGATTCACAACAAGTTCTTAAAGCCAAAGAGATATCCTAATGAGGGAATTAGGCACACCATTGGGTTTGGCACACTCATATTTGGAGAATGATTTGATCACATGGTCAACTTTGAGCTTCCATTTATCACTCTCCAACATTGCACATTAACATAGGGGACTTGGATACCATCTCTTGATGCTATCATCATGAGCAACAGGAGCCATGAGGTTCATTTGAGATAGTGGGATGGGACAAAGTGCATTGGGAGAGAGGCTTTCTAGTTGTCGCATATGGTCAGGACACGAGTTGTTGGATGCAAGCTCGAGAGTAGTTCGATCTCCTACAGAGGTAGCACTTATGCCACCCTTGAGCCCACACTCAGGGTGATACATGGTCCCCTTTTGGTGATACATTCTAAGGTGTCTTTGGAGCATCTACAATGGTTGGTGGGCCTTGCTTACAGGAAAATGTTTAGACTTCGAGCAGTATTGGGGAGCACTTTTAGGAGGCAGGACGATAAATCCCATTGTGTGGTATGGATGATACAACATTGTTTCATATGCATAAGATTGGTTCATGATGTATGGATTTCATATGTTGATTGCATGCAGGGACCTGAGATGTGGTGTAGGTTGGTTCCATCAGCTGTCATAACTCTGTCGCAATAGTTCTGGCTATGGGATTCAGCAGTTTGGTTAGTCAATTGGACACTCCGCTTCATGGTGAGTGGGATTAGGATGGGGGATGACCCAATTCACCCTTGGTTTTACATGTAGCGGAGTGTCGAAGCCTTGATCTCATGGCAAGGTTGGTTTTCCTTGTTTTCACGACGGATCAGGGTGAGTGTTGGATGGGTAGGAGGTGACATCATGGAGGTGCTTGGTCCAACTACGTTGGGACTCCATAGATTATTTTTTATCAGGTCCCAATAGAGGGGGATACAACTTGAGCAAGAGGGGCAGACTATCATGATCAGAGTTCCACAACGACAACATAGTGGCACCCTTCTTAGACTAGCATGGGATCCGGGCATCATAGGACTTGGAAATACAACTACCCTGGGGGATGAGATGATTTATACAGGGGAAGATCATTCATATCTTCCATTGAATTTGGTGACTCGCTCATGGCATGGGGGAATTCATTAGCATGGCAGGTGGGACGATAGGATGATATCAGGAGAAGCTCACATGAGCGGGACATTATCTCTACATCGATTAGTTGGTATCTTTGAGAGTATACTTCTGGAGTGCATGGGATGGCCTACGTGGTAAGCCAACTTCATGAGGAGTTGGGCATAGTGCCACATTATCATGACCCCATACTCATTGATGGTATACATGGGACTTCTGGTACTTATACTGGGCAGGATAGTGAGTGGAGCTTCAGGTGGGATAGGATGGCTTGGGTTCCTAGTATTGAGGGATTATTTCATGTCAGGATAGTGCAGAGGTTATGGATGAATCAGTGGTGCATATGGGACCTTGGCACATTTTTGCAGTGACAATGGGGAGCAACAACTAGAGGGAGTGTTGTTCAAAATTTGCTTGAGGACAAGCAACGTTTTTGCGGGGAGGACTGTGATATTCCCACTTAAAAATATTGCTAAGGGAAATATCAGTCTTGCCCAATTTTTTCTTATTTCATGTTTTCACATAGGATATGTGGGTTCAGAGGTCCCACATGAATTTTTGCATTAAGTGGGGGCCCAAACATTAGGAAGGAATGGAAATATTGTGGCTCTAGTGGAGTGTGGGGGATACTCCATGGAGAATTATGACCCACATGTGGAACACACTCTCATTGGAGCGAGGTTGGTGGGCAAAGTCAAGCTAGGCCCACATGGGCATATTGGAGGCTCTTTGATAAATAGAGCAAGAGGCACTCATTTTTGTCATTCATTCATCTATTAAGAAATTATGTCTTTGACATAGCACGCTTGAGTGAAATCCAAGTTTGCAGTGTTGTTTAGCACACGAGTGTCTCCAAGAAGAGATCTTAACCCTTGCTATGATGGAATTCAAGTGCCAACCCAAGGAGGGAGTCCTACCTATACCAGTTTGTACCAACATCAGGGAGTGAGAGTTTGTGGAAAGGCTTGGTAGCAACAATATAGGGACTACACAACTCTTAGAGGAGGCATGCTTGGAGGTTGTGGAGTGAAGGGAGTTAGGGGTTGAAACTTAAGGTGGAGTCTAGGGAACTGTTGTGGGGGATTTTCCAGCTTACTAGCAAAGCAACAAACACAACATTTACTTCAAGTTACATCTTCTGTTTGTGGAGGGTCAAGCATTTGGGGGTCAATTTTGGAGCGTCAAAAATAGGACAAACCCTTTTTGGTTCTTTTGGGTTTATTGAGGAGAGGCAAAGATTAATTTAGCATAATTTTCTGGGTATATTCAAGGGGTCAAACAAGGGCCCCAACTCAGCCAACAACATGAGGAACTAGCGGAAAATTGGGCCGAAAATCCAAGTTTAACATTTGGCCAATTCCTTCGTTGGTTTTTGTGGGTTATTGGTGGAGATCCCAGGGTTAATTTCCTGGAAATTCCTAAGCATTCAAGGAGTCCCTAAAATTTATTATTTGAAGCCAACAACATATTTTTCTAGGTAGTTTCAACGTAGAACCGGGAGAGAGCAACAACATATTTGAGAAGGATTTCTTATTGTTCATTTCGGATTAGCTAGATTTCCTTGAGCAAGACCAGGTGCACTCTTTCTAGCACCATATTGTACCCTCTTATTTATTAATAAATTGGCTCATATTAGAGTAGTTCATGGAAATTTCTGGTTGTTAAAAGTGTTGTAAATTTTTATGTGTTTATACTAGATTTGCTTTGTTTAAAATTGTATATTTCCCGTTAGGAATATTACAAAAGGAAATCCAAAACTTCTACTTCTTCTATGACCATTAGAGAGATGGAAGATGAAATAGAACTTAAGCCTGCCTCAAATCAAATAGTTGAGACTGTGACCAATTTTAAACAACCTAAAAATCCCCCTTTCTATGCATCTATGATTTTTTTGATAATATATCCCATTTTTATTTATTCGATGGAGGCTTTGGCCCTAATGTGATGTCTAAGACAATAACGGAGAAGATTGGACTCTCTTTCACTAATGAGGTGTCTAGAAACATGTTTGCATTCAATAAACAAAAACAACCTACCATAGGGGAGATTAAAGATGTAACGATGGTCATGTGCTCACATCTTGAGATTTGTACCACCTCCAATATTCAAGTCATTAATATGGTTGTGAGTAATTTCTCAGTTATCCTAGGTAGGTATTCGTAGTCCTTAACTAGAGGGAACTACTCTATGGATGGTACTCACATCATCATCCCTAAGGGTCCCAAAAATATCATAGTGTATTGAGAAGAAAAAATCGTACCTTATATCGAGAATCTCCCTCAACCCTTAGTCAAATACATAGAAGAAGAACTAAGAATGTATTCCATCTTTACTGAAGAAGAAACTGAAGTTAAAAACAATAATGATGCTTTTCCTGAATCTGATCAAGTTTGGAGTATGGTTTTTGACAAAGCATCATCTTAGGAAGGAAATGGTGTTGGAATAATCTTGAAAAATCATTTTGGAAAATGCACGCATTTTCTTACCGTTTGATGTTTTCATGTACTAATAACATTGTAGAGTTTGAAGCTCTGCTCCACAGATTCAATAATTCCCTTAATCTTGGAATTCATAATTGGTCTGTTTTTGTGGGTTCTAAATTAATTTTAAATCTTATCAAAAGAGTTTATACCCCATCTAATAATCTCATGATGCATTACACCAATTGTACTTTGGATATTATCACTGAATTTAGTAGTTTTAATATGACACAAGTCAACCAAAGTAGAATGATATTGTTGATGGTATGGAAATGTATGGTGCATGACCTAAGCACTTTGATATGAAGAATAAACATAAATGCCTTGTGGTGTCTTTGTACCGACCACATTTTCCTGATAATGGGAAGTCCTGACAAATCTTTGAGAAGAACCAAGATCTTCTTTTCAATAAAACCAGGTAATTTTCCCAGGTTATTATTTTTGGACAGAATAAATACCATAATGCCTCATTCCTTTCGAAGATGTTTTTTACCAAGTGATGTTGCTAAAACTGAAATATCGAGCAAAAATCCTAGTAGAACTACCAATGGAATATTTCAAGTATATATTGGGACTAATAAAGAACCCAAAATTTTACATGTTTCAAAGACTTGTTCTATTGAGGAAGTTAAAAAAATTCTCAACCTCTTTAATGATTTCTATGATATTTTTTCATGGTCTTACAATGATCTTAAGCACCTTTATCCTTCAATAATTAATCATGAAATTCCCATTAAGAAATATTGCCTACCTATAAGACATAAAAAAGGCCAATTAATCCAGCCCTTGAAGTGACTATTAGAACTAATCTAGATAAGCTACTTTTAGCTCACATTATTTATCCAAACAAATTTTCAGAGTGGGTGGTTAATTTGGTTCCAGTTAGAAATAAAAATGGCCAAATTTGCCTACGGGTACACTTTCATTTCCTTAACAAAGCTAGTATAAAGGATAACTTCCCTCTTCCCAATATGGAACTAATCTTGCATTAAGTAGCCAAATATCATATAATGTCATTATAAGATGGTTTTTCTGTTTATAATTAGATTTATTTAAAGAAAAATGATCGACACAAAAGAAATTTTACGACAATGTGGGGAACGTTTGCTTTTAACCACATGCATTTTGGTTGATTTGACTATCTATTCAAAGAAACAAAGTGATTACTTTGATCACCTAAAAAGAGTTTTTATCCATTGTCAAAAATATGAAATCTCTTTGAACCCTATTAAATCTATTTTTAGCACCAAATTAGGTAAACTGCTAGGACATATTGTCTCTTGTTATGGGATAAACATGGATCCTAAATTATTAGTGTCTATCGAAGCACTTTCTCTCCTGAATCTAAGAAAGATATTCAATCATTTATGGGAAAAATAAATTTTATGCACAAATTTATCCCCAACTTTGCGGAGATAGTTAAGCCTATTCAACACATGTTAAAAAGTGATTAAGTTGTTGACTAGAATCCTTCTACTCAACAGGCCTTTCAACATATCAAGGATGTTATCTCTACAAATCCTATCTTGGATACTCTAGTTTTACTAATTTCATCATTTATGCTAATTCTACAGAAGAGGTAATCTCTGCAATCTTAATGTAGAAAAAACGTGAAGTTTTAGAACAACCTATAGCATTCATAATTCAAAGTCTCTATGATAATGTTATGAATTACTCACTGAATGAAAAACATGTGTACTCTTTAGTAAAATCTATTGAGAAGTTCAAACACTCGATCCTTGGAAAGTGTACAAAAATTAGGACCCCACTCCCAACTATCAAATTTTTATTGCCTCAAAATCTGATGTCTAGTAAATTGGCACATTGGTTGACTAAGATGAAAGAACATGATCTAACAATAACTACAGTCAATACCATTAAGGACAGGGATTTATCTCTCCATTTGGCACAAGATTTAATCATATCAAAGAAGTTGAATCTCAAAATCAATATCTCACTGAATGTTTTTTCATTCATGGTTAAGAATCAAAACTTCTCAACATCCTTCGTATTTTGATATTATTTTTAATTTAAATCACCAAAAGCATCCAGAAAACATGAACAAAGTTCATATAAGAAAGTTGTGCTTGGATGCTTCTAAATATGTTTTGTAGGTAATTCTATTCAAAAAATCTTCGGATGGCATGCTTCTAAGATGCGTTGGTGACAAATCACCTAATCAGAGCCTAAAATTACTGCATGGTTCATTAAAACAATTTAATCATGTGAGAGGCCACATTGTTGCTTAGGCCACCGCACATAAAATTCTGAGAACTATGTACTTCTAACCACACCTTTTTAAGATGCTTTTATATTCATTAATTCTTGTAATGAGTGTCAACATACAACCGAAAGGTTACAATATTATGCTATGCCTCTAGAACCCACCATATTGACTTGCCCCTTTACCAAACGGGGCCTTAACTTCATAGGTCTAATCAAGCCACCCTCTTCTACTAGACACACTTTTATTTTAACTTCCACAAACTACTTTACTAAATGGTTTGAGGCCACTGAGGATCAATTAATTCAATTCTTTGAAGAATATATGCTTCTTAGGTTTGGCAGGGCCATTCACATTATGTCTCATAATGGGCCTACATTTATCTCATGTAAATTTTCTCTCTCTTGTAATAGGTTTCAAATCAAACATACCTTTTTCATCTTATTATTACCCTCAAGGAAATGGGTTAGTTGAATCTAGAAATAAAAATCAAGTAGAATCCTAAAGAAAATCATTAGTGATAATCCTAGATAATGCCATATTTTTCTTCCTTATTCCATATGGGCAGAGAGGACCACTACTAAGGCTAGCACTAGTGTAACACCTTTTCAGCTAGTTGATATTTTAGCCTTTTGAGCTGAAGAATTCAAAAAATATGATTTAATTAACATGCATCATACTCTGCTAGTTCTTGATGAATAGAGAACCTCATCTCTATATCAAATCAAGAAAACGAAAATAATTGTAAATAAATATCTTGATAAAAATGCTAAGGCCATTACCTTTGAAGTGGGAGAAGAAGTCTTGCTATGGGATTTTTCACATGCTAATAAGGAAAAGCACACAAAATTTCAGAAACTTTTGATTATCCCTAATGAAATCATTGCTAAGTTTGGAATTAATTCTTACCTGCTAAAAGACGATGACGAAAAGTTACTATCGTACCCTACAAATGGTACTCACATTAAACACTTTAGTAATCTTGCTTCATGCTTGATTCAACCTTAATCTTTCATTGGGTTTTTTTTTTTTTTAATTGCTATGATTTTAATTTTCCTTTATTTATTTTATTGTCCTTTCATTATATGTTAGATCATTTGTTCATTATTTAAAGAATGTCAAATATACATCTTTTGAAAATATTTGTACAGAACAAAAAATTTTATTTGCTTGATTGCAGCCAGTACTCAGAAAGTGAAACAATAAAGCTACAAATAAGTGTATGGTATCATATTGACTTTATGTATAATTATCAATAATTACTTATATTTACTCTAGCAAGATAGTGACAAATGACTCCTAATGCTCTAGGAAAATACTTCCCTCAAAGACTTTAGTCTTGTGAGGTAATAAATTTATAGTTGAGTGTATCTGTTATGCTCTTAATAAGGGGGTATTGGGTTTCCTCAAATTTATTTTTATTTATATTCTATGAAACCACAAATTCTGAGTCCAATATAGTCACCTATATTTCCTTGTGGAGTTTCCAAATGTCGATATTTGCTTCAGAAATTTCCAAATTTTGTAATAAGCTACAAAATCCTTGCCTCTCTCATACTTGGTCACACCTTAATTGACCATAAAAAAAAAATTGTTTCTATTACCTTGCAACCTTGTGTTTCATTTCCATAACCAAAGTGGGGAGGGCCACAAATATTTTTCTACATAATATTTCATGCATTGTTTCCTCATGATACACATGTTGATGATTATATATTCATGGTTTGAGTTGACTACATATGTGTGGTTTGAAGCCTGAAGTGGCCACATCCTAACTACAAGTATGTTTTTATTTGTCATTGTTAAAATATTGGTGTTATATTGGTGAATGCTTCATTACATAAATTATATTTACAAAAATTTGAAGAGCATGAGCTTGTTTCAAAGAGATTACATTTCAAAGGTTTCAAACACATTACTTGAAACAACTTGGTGGACTCAATACTTAACATAACCACATCAATTGTATTATGATTATTTAACTTATATCGAGTTTTATGATATATTTATTGTTGGACCTTTAGTGTAGGTATGTTATACATTTATATGGCATTTTTATACGATTATGTTATACATTCGTTGTGGTACATTTGATATGCCTATGTGATGTGATCCTTATGACATTCTGGTATAGTTATTTGACATCATGTTTTGGTAGACGTTTGCAAGTGGAATTATA